>CAXKVI010000004.1:30181870-30204370 GCA_964058755.1 Campiglossa producta
CACCCCCCCCCCCCCCCCCAGTGGTTACCCTACCCAACCATTACCATACACATACCATTACATCATTACCATTCCCATACCATACCATACCATTACCATACCATACATTACCATACCATTACCATACCATTACCATACCATTACCATACCATTACCATACCATTACCATACCATTACCATACCATTACCATTACCATTACCATACCATTACATACCATTACCATACCATTACCATACCATTACCATACCATTACCATACCATTACCATACCATTACCATACCATTACCATACCATTACCATACCATTACCATACCATTACCATACCATTACCATACCATTACCATACCATTACCATACCATTACCATACCATTACCATACCATTACCATACCATTACCATACCATTACCATACCATTACCATACCATTACCATACCATTACCATACCATTACCATACCATTACCATACCATTACCATACCATTACCATACCATTACCATACCATTACCATACCATTACCATACCATTACCATACCATTACCATACCATTACCATACCATTACCATACCATTACCATACCATTACCATACCATTACCATACCATTACCATACCATTACCATACCATTACCATACCATTACCATACCATTACCATACCATTACCATACCATTACCATACCATTACCATACCATTACCATACCATTACCATACCATTACCATACCATTACCATACCATTACCATACCATTACCATACCATTACCATACCATTACCATACCATTACCATACCATTACCATACCATTACCATACCATTACCATACCATTACCATACCATTACCATACCATTACCATACCATTACCATACCATTACCATACCATTACCATACCATTACCATACCATTACCATACCATTACCATACCATTACCATACCATTACCATACCATTACCATACCATTACCATACCATTACCATACCATTACCATACCATTACCATACCATTACCATACCATTACCATACCATTACCATACCATTACCGATACCATTACCATACCATTACTTCATTACCATTACCATACCATTCCCATACCATTACCATACCATTACCATACCATTACCATACCATTACCATACCATTACCATACCATTACCATACCATTACCATACCATTACCATACCATTACCATACCATTACCATACCATTACCATACCATTACCATACCATTACCATACCATTACCATACCATTACCATACCATTACCATACCATTACCATACCATTACCATACCATTACCATACCATTACCATACCATTACCATACCATTACCATACCATTACCATACCATTACCATACCATTACCATACCATTACCATACCATTACCATACCATTACCATACCATTACCATACCATTACCATACCATTACCATACCATTACCATACCATTACCATACCATTACCATACCATTACCATACCATTACCATACCATTACCATACCATTACCATACCATTACCATACCATTACCATACCATTACCATACCATTACCATACCATTACCATACCATTACCATACCATTACCATACCATTACCATACCATTACCATACCATTACCATACCATTACCATACCATTACCATACCATTACCATACCATTACCATACCATTACCATACCATTACCATACCATTACCATACCATTACGAAAAAAAAACAATACGATAAGGTAACAACATCTTCTAAGCTGCTCTCATAGTGCGAGAAATATATTTAAAATTATAACTGCTAAAAGTTTTTAGAATACATGACATCATCGTTGTAAGTGGATAATAAACATAAAAGTTCCATCCAAATATACGCATTTACGACGTGCTGCTGCATATTGTCTTGCTCTTTAAGCATCTCTAAACTAACTTGCTATCCATAATGACAACTTCATCGCTGTTTAAAAGGACCAACTCACAACTTCAGCTAAAGCAAACTTGTGTACAACAAATTTTCAAAACAAAATGCTTAGCAGCGGCTAGCATTTCGTTTAAATTTAATGAGAACGAATAACAAAAGTTGATACGTCAAAGCGATGCAACTTCGCGTAATACTAGAAGGATAATTTAAACTTACACATGCAACAAAATATAAGTTCTAATAGCCTTTACGCCTCCAAAGGCATTCTCTGCCAACTTGTGAATATGCGTGAGGGGAGCTGTAGCAAATTAAAAGCTCGAGCAGGATGCACGCATTTTAAATTGGAATAGTGAATAAACGGGTGGAAACGTAATTAAGCGTTTTGCCGTCACTCATACGCGCAAGAAATGCCAACCCTGGCTTTTTGGGATGTTTTAAAAGTTTCTAAACACGAGTAGGTTTAGGGCCAGTGGCGTAGTGGATTAGGGGAACAAACCCCATGGGAAAATTATATTGACTTTATTTTACAAAATGGAGTTACAGATCATTCCAGAGGTCTATCAATTCTAGCTTAGATTTTGCAGACCTTACCCAATTTTTGCTATAAATCTGAAAAAACCCATTGATATAAACAAACACTTACACTGAATATAATTTTCTCAGACTAGCCTTTTCTAGTATTCTTGCTTCAAACATCGGTATGTTTTTGTGATTCTCCGATTTTGGTTTGAGTTTGCCAAAAATGCAAAAATCAATATGGGAATAAATACATATTCTTGAGGGAAATTTACTGCTGAATCCGAAACCAGAATTCAACAACGGGCCGAGGTGCCACCTTAAAGAGGTAATTGCTGTCAGGGATAAGTGGAAATGAATGTGCCATTTGAAGACTGTAAAGCTACATTTTCGTAGAGAAAGCATCACTTATGCCTAAATGACACTTTGTTTTTTCTTAATATTTTTTGTCTTCTATTTTTAACATCAAAAGAAATCAAATCACAAAAACAATCTACAAAACATACAGGAAAAAAACTGGAAAAGTTCGTAGTGTCATACAGGCACAGGCTAAAAATAATATTGAAAATATCGGATATTTGCTTTTTTGACAATTTCATTGTACACAGTTTTTGTAGGGAACTCAATTTCCTACAAAAATATATTCAGGAAAGTTTTTTTTACATGAATGGCTAGTCAGTTTTATACCAAAAATTAGGTAAGGTCTGCAAATCTAAACTTGCACTGTTATCACCATTCTGAAAAATAAAATCCATAAAATTTTCCACAAAAAAAAAACAAAATTTTAGTTGGCCCAGTTGCCTATACATAACTTACTAATTGCTTGGTGGAGGCTAAAATTTCTATTATTTCTTCTAATATATTTTGATCACAGTATGTACCATGTTTGATAAAAAAAAATATATATGTAATTAATAAAATAAACTAAGTGAAAAAAGTAAAAAAAAATTAACAAAAAATTTTAGTCGACCACTACGTTATAACTTCTTTGCTTAGGCAAAAAGTATAATTTTTTGTTTGATAAATTCTCATAATTTTCTGAGATCTTTAGATTAGTCGTATAATAATAAATCCGAAACTCGATTTCAGCCAAAACACTTCAAAGGTCAATGATAGGGCCGAGCGAAATCTCTACGGAGACATTTAAATTTTAAAAATCGGACAAAGTATAAGAAAGTTATAGCAAAAAACCCGATTCAGTGTTTTGTCGCGTATACTTAAACTAAACTTTCAAATTTAGGTGACACACACTGAACTTTTTTTCGATGCATTCTAAAGTACAAATCTAAGTGAAAAAACGCTCTTCCTTTTTGTACTACGCTTAAAAACCACATGTTGAATTTGGATAGAAAGTTTATGAAGTTTGATATTTTCGTAATTCCCCCCATGAGCCTAAATTTTAAGCCCGTAAAAAGTTTAAGCGATTTTTTAAACTTTTTTTTTGGAATATTTTAAACTTTCCAAAAGTTTAAAAAGAATTACATTTTCTTTTGGTTTCGATTTAAGATCTAAACGAAAAAGAAGTCAAATTTTATTTTTTTGGTTTGTTTGAAAGTCATTGAGTTTTGCCCACAAAAACTTTATGTGCGGCATAGCTCAGCGGTAGAGCAGTCGGCTGTGAATCATGCACACAGAATAATTTTCATATATGTAGTCTAAAAAAGTTTAAAATTTACGCTCAAATTTTTAACCGTGCATAGTTTTTTGTTGAAAAGATTTTCATGACAGAAATACACTCGGAGAGTTTGCCAAACTACTGCCGAGGGGCGACCCCATTTGGAACAACTTTTTTCTATATAATTTTGATGTTGCTTTTACCTTTACAAATTATATTGCCATCATGTCCCTAACTATATCCTAACATTCATGCCCCTAGGTTGCGAGATAATTAGTTAAAAGCCGATTACAAGATTCCCAATTTCAGAAGAATTTTCGAAATATCTCGATCCGTGTGCCACACTATGGGATATTTTGAGAAAATTTTTCCAACAATCAAATTCCCCACCAACGGGTATAGCTAGATAAATAAAATGTGTTTGAAACTTAAATTCAATGAGCATATAAGAAAGATTGGATATTTCACAAAGTTTCAAAACTAAGTTTTGAAAAACGTTTTTGAAAATGTAATTTTTCGTTTTTTTTGTCGTTTTTTTGGTCATAAAAAAAGTAAATGCTTGTTTTTAAAGAGAAATGATTTTTATTACAGAATTTGAGATTCCTTAAACGAATATATTTGGTTTTTCATTGGTTATAACAGAAATTTTCAAGATAAATACCTCCAAAGTGCATTCATTTTTCTAAAAAAAACTATTTTTTAGCTTTTTTTTTGTTCCAGTTTAGGTACCGTTCTCGTTTTTAAAGATTTATTTTGGTTTAGTTACGGGTCCCAAATAAAAACACGAACACAAGTTTATGAACACAAACAATTTATTTTTAAGTTTATCACTGAGTTACAAAATTCGAGTGAGTTGAAGGTGAGTCGGAATTTTTAAATTTTTTCAAAATTTGTTCACAAACTTCTGTTCTTGTTTTTATTTTGAAATATGGACCGGAACGAAAACAAAATAAATGTTCTATAACGAAACAGAAACCTAAACCGAAAAAAGCCAAAAAAAAACTTTTTTTTAGAAAAATGTATGCTCTTTGGAGGTCTTTATCTTGAAATTTTCTGTTGTAACCTATAAACAACCAAACATATTCTTTTAAGGAATCTCAAAATCTGTAATAAAAACTATTTTCTTTTTAAAACAAGGGTATACTTTAACCTTATGACCAAAAAACGACAAAAAACTGAAATTTTTCAAAAACTTTTTCAAAACTTACCCCATATTCATAAAAAGGGGGTTAATTTTTAAATTTTTTGAAATATCCTAATTTTCTCATATGAGGACTGAACAAACAAAACGCCTTATTTCCACTTTCAAAAATTTTTCAGGAACCGAAAAAAACTTTGACAGATTCAAATAGCCACAATTTAAATTTTTAATTTGGCGTTACTAAAATAAAACAACTACGGCCAACTGGGGTCAACATTTTTTTTTTTAATTTTTTGTTTGTGTAGTTGTAGTTTTTTAATTTTATAATTTGGAAATATGCCCTTTTGTTTAATGCTTGTTACCGCCATATAAAACACTTAATGTAAACATGCTGTTATGTATATCTTTCCTATTGTAATGCAGCCCTAAAAAAACTGCATCCTATCTTCTCAAATACAACCTTGAGCGAATGTCAATTTGGCGATAATCGACAATTGTGAATATGATCGAAGAAGTAAAAGGAAGAGAGAGAAGATAGACCAAATTTTTTTAAAGCTGCATTGCTATCTAAATTAAAATATTACATTTTAATAAATACATTGAAATAAAGATAGTTTGCTTGAAAACAATTATTTCTCCCCATCTCCGAGAACAATTCTTTAAAAAAAATTGTATTGAAGGAGTTTATTACTTGGAATCGCTATAGCCGTGCGTGGTACACGTGCCGCCAATCAGGGGCGCAGCCAGAAGAAAATGTTTGGGGTGGTTTTTAACTTTTTTCTTTTTAATATTTTCCTAGCGCCAGTCATTATTAGCGTAAAGAAAGCATTTAAAAAAGTTAATTATACACATACACATTAGACTGGGCCAAAAATTCAAAATTTCGTTTTTTTCAAAAATTATATTGATTTTCTTTTTAAGAAAGGTGAAAAAAAAAATTACTGTAATTTTTTCAGATTTTTAAATTAGGTCTATCATCGCTAGTTTAGATTTTACAGACTTTACCTCATATTTGGTATAAACCATTGTTGTAAAATACCATTTACCTGAACTTATTTTTGAAGGAAATCGAATTCCCTACAAAATTTGCATTGACCAAAATTTTTTCAGACTAGCCGTTTTCTAGTATTCTTGCTTCAAAAATTAGCATATTTTCTCGATTTCCCATTTTTTCTTTCAAAAATTGTCAAAAATGCAAATATCCATGTACAACAAACTTAGATACAGATTCATAAAGGAAATAGAGTGAGCTACAAAAAAGGTTAAACAACTTTTTTTGTAAAGTTACTTTTTCAAAACTTATTTAGTATTAATTAGAACTTATTTAGTATTGGTGTTTTTGATCCAAGTTTTTTACTAAATTTTGTTTATTGATCTTCTACATGATTAATTATCATTATATGATCAATATTATAACAAAAAAATTTACATTTCTCATATACGTTCAAACATATTTTGGCCTAATATAGGCTTTCTCTGTAGTTCTACAGTCTTCAAATGGCGCAGCCACAAAAAAAAAAAAGTTGGCGGATCTGTGACCTCAATACATTAATTTTCGTGTTTTTTTGGCGAGCTAAATCCAAATCCGTGATCAGAAGTAGCCTAACAGGTCGCAGTTCTTCACTAACCTTCACAAAATAATATTGGACTTTTTTGCACGGTTAGGTCCGAACCTCGGGTCCGTTGGTAAATTCTGATATCGAATTCGGATTCAGCATCCAATTTCCCTTAAGATAATGTATTTAGCTTTATTCGATGTTGATTTTTTCATGTTTCGCAAATTTTCAAACCAAAATCGGGATTTCTGAGAAAATTTCAGTCTAGGTATGTAGCTTTTGTAGGGAATTCAATTTCCTACAAAAATAAGTTCAGGTAAATGCTGTTTTTCAACAATGATTTGTCGTTTTTATACCAAATTGGAGATTAAGTCTGTAAAATCTAAATTAGCGATGATAGACCTCTAGACTTTAATATAAAAATCGGAAAAATTACAGTAATTTTTTTCACCTTTCTTAAACAGAAAATCAATATAAGTTTAAAAAAAAGGAAATTTGGAATTTTTGGCCCAGTCTAATATGCATACATACATAGATACCTGCCAATAAATGTTACTTTATATTGACTTATATAACAAGGGCTAGCCTTCTTTTTTTATTTGTCATTGAATCTATTACACGGCGCAACACGACAAAAATACCAGGGACGAGATAGCATTTTTCTGGTAGATCTCAATGAGATAAGAAGAACTGCGTACAAGAAATTTGCCGGACACCCTCAAAATCTTGAGTTAGGGGTCAAAACCAGTTTTTCGTACCTTTGCACACTTATGACCCTGTATCTTAGGTGTATGGATGTAACAGCCATGGGTCGCATCAATATGGATGTAACGTGTGACACCCCTCTTATGCAAACGGCCCAAAAGCTTAGGCCCCTGTTATGGAATTGACGTATTTCGATTTTCATGCAATCGAAATTTTTGCAAACATGTCATGAAAACTAGTTTTCACATATACAGTTTTATATCTCAGCGGTGGTTTAAACCCCTAGAACCACCCCCTGGTTGCGCCCCTGCCGCCAATAATTTTGATTGTAAAGCGGCAGCGACAAAGCGTTCGCAAGAATGATATCCAAAAATATCAGCATAATCCTAGCTTAAGCGTATCGACTGCGAATAGATTCATACACTATTACTTATTTGATCAGTGAATATTCCTGTTAGCCATTAGCGTTTGTAAAATCTGCGGCAAGACGGAAGATCCAAGTGGTACAGAGGATTGGGTGCAGTGCGACAAGTGTGAACTCTGGTTTCACTTCGAGTGTGTTGGAGTAGACGCAAGCGTGCAAGATCGCGATTGGAGTTGTGCGTCCTGTATGCAAGGAGCGCATAGAGTAGGAGAACTACACGCTCCCGCAGTTCCTATGCAGCAAGTAACTACATCAACCACAACGTCGGCTGATATGCCAGGACAATCAGCCAACTTGATCAATTCCAGTAACGACAACCAAAGTGACACTAGCTCACTAAAAGTAGACGCAGGTGGAGTGCAACCTGCTTCTCCGAGGGCACAAGGTGACCAATACAGGCTTATGATGGCCATGCTGGAGGAGCGCAGAGCCGCCGAAGAGCGCTTCATAGAACAGTCATGCACCTAAAAAACAACGATTCACCATCAATCAAAGCATTCAGCGATTGGTTATACCGCATAGCCGAAGCGGCGTCAACAGTCGTGTCACCAGCGTACATATACAAAACAGGTTCTCTCAACCCGCACAGTAGCAACGACAGTGGTGAAATAAAAATTCAGTCCAAAGAGAATCCGAGTAACGTTAGCGAGAATCGGGCAAAACAACCCAGTCCAAAATGTATCGCATGTGGCGCAACAGACCACTCCGCAATGCAAAAAATTTCAAATCGCGTCTGAAAAAGAGAGGTGGAAGGTTGTAAAAG
Organism: Campiglossa producta; assembly: GCA_964058755.1. Lineage (NCBI taxonomy): Eukaryota > Metazoa > Arthropoda > Insecta > Diptera > Tephritidae > Campiglossa > Campiglossa producta. The sequence continues at coordinate 30,190,491 of CAXKVI010000004.1, forward strand.
CAAGCAAGGCCTGCAATACGTGCCTCAAAGTTCACAGAAAAAGTTGTTTTTCAAAAAAGAAGTGCGGCATAAATGGCTGCTCGCGAAAACACCATCCCTTACTTCATAGCGTACGTGTTTATGGTTCAGAAGGTAAGGTAAACGAGCAGGCGGGGGTAAGCACGCATCAAAGCAACGAACATAGTAAACAATATTTTCGAATCATACCAGTAAATTTACATACAGCTGGTAAAATGATAGAGGCATTTGTATTTTTGGACGACGGGTCGTCCGTGACTCTGTTAGATGAGGCTACGTTTGGAGAGCTAGGCATAAAGGGTGTTCCGGCCCCAATATGCTTACAATGGACCAGTAATACTACACGCAACGAAAGTGCTTCAGTACAAGCGTCGATTCAAATTTCTGCAACAAACAGTAGTAAGAAGTATTGGCTTAGTAACGTACACACGGTGGCAAACATTGCTTTGCCCAAGCAATCCATGAATGCGAAAGAACTCCAAGCTAAGTATCCACACCTAAGGGGTATTCCGCTGCCTGCATATTCAAGCATTAGGCCAACGCTGCTCATCGGCACAGACAATTGGAAAATAGCTGTTCCACGCAAAATACTTGAAGGTAAGTGCACTGAACCAATTGCTTCAAAATATTTGTTGGGATGGGGCTTTCAAGGCACGTCAAATGCATCGACCTTCGTGTGTATGCATCACTGCGATTGTGGGTGGCAAGAGCTCAATGACGTTGTTAAGGGCAGTTTTAGTTTACACTCGGCGAATTCACAGCTTGTCTAATGACGATAAGATAGCGACGGAGATTCTTGAGCGCACTTGCAAAAAAAAAAAACAGATGGGCGTTATCAAATAGGGCTTTTGTGGCGCAGCGACAAAGAAATGCTACCTGAGAGTCACAAAAAAGCATTGAATCGTCTTAACTGTTTGAAAGGCTAAACTAGTCGCGAGCCAGAATTATACGATAAAATCAACGAACAAATAAATAATTTGCTGGTGTAAGGGTATGCGCGTCAACTTTCAGATGATGAGATGGCAGTTAAGTCTAATCCAACCTGGTATTTGCCGATTTTTATCGCAATTAACACAAATAAGCCAAATAAAGTGCGGCTAGTATGGGATGCTGCTGCAAAGTTCCATGGTAGGTCATTAAACGATTTCTTGCTGACAGGGCCGGATTTATTAAATCCACTCATCGAGGTACTTTTGGCGTTCAGGGTTGGTCAGGTGGCAGTGTGCGGCGACATCGCGGAGATGTTTCACCGAATCAACATCCGCGATGAAGACATGCACGCGCAATGCTTCGTGTGGTACGATCGGCACACCAACCAAAGAAAGGAGTACGTCATGCGCGCAATGATTCGGTATAATCTGCGGTCCGTGTATAGCCCACAATGTTCGAAATAAGAATGCAGAAGAGTATCGTGATATGTATCCAAAGGCGTATGACGCCATCCGAGGTGCACATTATGTAGACGATTACATTGATACAGCAGACGACGACGAAGCGGCGTTCGAAGTAGCAGATCAGGTCCGTAAAGTACATAGAGCCGGTGGTTTCGAAATGCGTAACTGGGCATCGAATTCCAAGATAGTTCTTGAAAAGCTAGTCGGCGTAGGTACTGGAGTGCAAACATCAGTCCAGTTTGGAGATACCGAAAAAATACTAGGTATGTATTGGGAACCACAATCCGACGTTTTTAAATATATTCTCAGGTTCACCAGGCTGCGACGAGATTTATTGACTGATAATATAGTTCCCACTAAAAGAGAAGTACTGCAAGTACTAATGTCAGTTTTCGACCCTTTGCGGCTTCTGGCATGCTATACAGTAGGCCTAAAAATACTGTTGCAACGAATTTGGCGAGCACATATTGGTTGGGACGAAGAGCTGCCCGAGGCACTCAACGACGAATGGTTACAATGGAATGAAATGGAAGCGACTTTTACCGCTGGTTGAAGCAGTTGAGGTTCCTATATGGTATTCATATAATTTAAAATTTGCGGACTACATCAAAAATCACACGTTTGCTGACGTAAGCGAACACGCACGCTGCGGCATGTTATGTAAGGGTACGCCGAGGTGACGGAGTCGCTGATTGCCGCAAAAAGTAAAGTCGCCCCATTGAAGCCAATTTCTATTCCCCGTATGGAGCTGCAAGCTGCTTTAATGGGAATACGCCTGACACACAAGGTAATTGAAGTTCGGGGTTTTGAGAAACTAAGCGTTGGCTATTGGCCGGACTCCAAAACCGTCTTGCAATGGTTAAAAATGGACCCTCGTAACTTCCAGCAATTTGTAATGCACCGCGTCGGAGAGATCCTAGAGAATTCCGACACCGCACAATGGCGCTGGGTTCCTACGAAGCTGAACGTGGAGGGCTTGGCTACTAAGCTCAACAGCATAGTCGAATATAAGCAGAGGCTGAAAGGGCCCAACTTTCTGTTCCTGCAAAGAAGTATGTGGCCAGAATCGGATTCGCATTGTGAGGTGGTGGACACCAGCGAGCTGCGAAAACATATATACGTAACCAATAAAATTTCATCTTTACTTATTAACGTGGAGTATTTCTCAAAGTGACGTAATCTGTACAGAGCAGTAGCGACATTCCTTTTGTAAATCGACAGGCTGAAAGCCAAACGATGCGGGAATACCATACCCAAGGTAGTTACGCCAGAAATGATCGGGGAGGCGGAAGTTAACTTACTACATGCAGGTAAAAAGCTAAGTAAGCAGAGCAAATTATATCACCTAGACGCGTATCTCGACAGCAAGGGTATAATGCGCACACGTAGTAGATTAAACTTCATCAATGGAGATATGGATGCCATCATCTTTCCTAGGGAAAGCTACGTCACGTTTCTAATTGTAAGAGATTTTCACGAGAAAAACCACCACATAGCACACGAAACGGTCATCAATAACGTAAAGGGACAATTTTATATTTCTCGCCTACGTGCGCTGTACAATACTGTACGAAAGTCTTGCTACAGATGTAAAATAGATAACGCTTCGCCAGAACCTCCGCAGATGTCAACGGTACCAGCTGCAAGATTAGCCTGCTTTACTCGACCTTTCACGTTCACGGGCGTCGACTACTTTGGTCCAATACTTGTCAACGTAGGGCGTCATAAAGAAAAGAGATGGGGAGTACTATATACTTGCTTAACACTTCGCGCCGTACATTTCGAAATAGCTCATAACCACGACGCCAACTCTTGTATAATATCTCTTCGAAATTTTATGGCACGACGCGGCACCCCAGCGGAGATCTTTTCCGATAATGGTACCAATTTTAAAGCGACGGAAAAACTAGTTCGAGAAAAGCTCATAGAAATCGATAAAATAATAAATTGATAAAATAACTGCGAATTACGACCGTACTCAGTAAGTGAGTGTGACTCCTGGGAAACCGAAAAATCCATTTGTTACACCTTTGTGAGCACGAAAACGAATTTTAGCTTCACAGTTCAACTTTGAACTACAATTTGTATATGATCGAAAGTACATACTACATAGTACCATGTTCTTTAAAAATAAGATCAGTATTAGCTTTTAGAAACTTTTTACAAAGGTTAAAGAGCGTGACTCCTGCGACATTTTCCTGTTTTTTCGTGATACAATTTTTAAGTTTTTTCAGTATTATCGATGCAGTTCCCTAAAAATTTAGCTATGCAACTAGTTACCCCTAACCCATGATAATAAAAAGACCTTTATTGTAAAGTTCTGTCAGAGCAGTGGGAGTTTATGGCATTTTAAAAATTTGGTACTTTTCTTCTTTTGGGTGGAATGTTCCTATTGTAAAATTATATATTTAATGCAGCCCTAAAAAACTGCCTCCTATCTTCTCCAATACAACCTTGAGCGAAGTTCAGTTTGGCGATAATCGACAATTGCGAATATGATCGAAGAAGTAAAAGGAAGAGAGAGAAGAAGCTGCTTTGCTATCTAAATTAAAATATTAAATAAATATATATAATAAATACACTGAAATAAAGATAGTTTGCTTGAAAACAATTATTTCTCTCCATCTGCGATAACAATGCTAGTATACCTTGTTCCAAACTTCATGATTCTACAGCTATCAGTTTAAAATTTATGACCAGTCAAATTTTCAAAAATGCCTCCCTTAAAAGAGGGCGGTGCCAAACCCACTTTTAAAAATATATTAGAAAATCTCAATAGAATGATAGGGATTCATCCTACCAAATTATATAATTTTAGACATTTCCGTTACCGAATTATGTCAATTTATGTGATTTTCGAAACTTTTGATATCGAAAGTGGGCGTGGTTGGGGGATAATTTTATTCAATTTTGCCAGGTATAATCCCAACGATACTAGTATTCTTTGTGCCAAATTTCATCGTTCTATCGTATTCAGTTTAAAAGTTACGACCATGACTGCAGTCGAATTTTCAAATACATTTGTCTCCCTCAAAAATCATAATAGAATGACTTTCGAAGTTTTATAGCAACCTACCATGGCCAGAAAGTAACCTGTATACACTTTTCATCCAAATATCACAATTTTTACTCAAGTTATCGTGCACATGGACTGACGGACAGACGGACGGACATGCCTTAATCAACTCCTCTTTTCAACCTAAGAACTTTCATATATGAAACTTTATATATATATATTCATAGTACTGTTATGTGGACAAAATTATAATACCCTTGTACTAGCACTAGTGATTGGGCGACTTCTAGAGTATATACTTTAGCTAATACGAATACAATTTGTATATTAATATTAGACTGGGCCAAAAATAAAAAATTTATTTTTTTTTATATTAAATTGATTTTCGTTTAAAGAAAGGCGAAACAAAATTTCTGTAATTTTTTCAAATTTTTAAATTAAAGTCTACACCTTTTTCAGTTTATATTCAGAAAGTTACACTTGATATTCAGAATTTACTATTGATATTCAGAAAATTCCAATTAATATTCAGAATTTCCATTTCTTATTCAGAAAAATATAATTAATATTCAGAAAGTTCCATTTGATACTCAGAAAATTAAAAATCAGAAAATTACAATTGATATTCAGAAAGTTACAATTCATATTCAGAAAATCTCTTTGTACTCCGCATTTAAAATTTTTTCATATAAATTTGGATTTCTGAATATCAATTTTAATTTTCTGAATATCAGTTGTAATTTTCTGAATATTAATTTTAATTTTCTGAATAACAAATGGAACTTTCTGAATATCAATTGTAATTTTCTGAATATCAAATGAAATTTCTGAATATTAATTGGAATTTTCTGAATATCAATTGTAAATTCTGAATATCAATTGTAATTTTCTGAATATAAAATGTAACTGTCTGAATATAAACTGAAAAAGGTGTAGAGGCCTATCATCGCTAGTTTAGATTTTACAGACTTCACCTCATATATGGTGTAAAAACGACAAACCATTGTTGTAAAATACCATTTACCTGAACATATTTTTGAAGGAAATCGAATTCTCTACAAGATATGCCTTGACCTTCTCAGACTAGCCGTTTTCTAATATTCTAGCCTCAAAAATTGGCATGTTTTTTCGTTTTCCCATTTTTTCTTTCAAAAATTGTCAAAAATGCAAATATCCATGTACAACAAAGATACACCCAGAGAAAAAATACAGTAGAACGAACTGGATTACAGGTTAAAACAACAGATTTCACATTCAAAAACCATGCAAACGATATATCTGTTGAAACAACAGATGCTTTTCGTTCGTGAACAGTTTTAGCTGTGAATTTTGATACTTAGAGAAAATTGACAAAGATTTACAAAGCGATGGATACCACGACGACGTTTCGGACTTTCCAGGGTACACATCAGATGGATTTTCGGACACAGAACTACTGTGTCTGCACCGAAGCGGTTAAAGCAATTGCTTATAACAAATCAGCTACGATGCCCTGTAGTATTTCTAAGTCAACTTTCTTATAAGCGTGCCAATTTCATACCTTTAGACATAAGTCCGCGACATATTTTTCCATATGATACACGGAATATGAGTATATTATTAGGCGTGCATATTTATGCAGAAGCACACTGAGGTTTTTAATTTGCATTCCTTCATACCACTTTTTTTGTGTATTATTGGTTTGCTCTACCTATGGTGTGTACTTATGTATCAATTATGAATGTTTCTTATTGGAGGTTATCTCGAAAAATTGTTTATACCTGCTGTACTTTTTACTAGTTCTAGGGTATTCTAATTTTTGATGTTGGAAAGTCCGAAACGTCGTCATGGTATCCATCGCTGTGTAAATCTTTGTCAATTTTCTCTAAGTATCAAAATTCATAAAAATTTCGTTCTAGTAGAACCGGCAATACCAGAAACTAGCTTTATTCGATGTTGACTTTTTCATGTTTCTCAAATTTTCAAACCGAAATCGGGAGATCCAAAAAACATGCTAATGTTTGAGGCTAGAATACTAAAAAACGGCTATTCTGAGAAAATTTTCAGTCCAGGCAGCTTTTGTAGGGAATTAAATTTTCTACAAAAATATGTTCATATGATTTGTCGTTTTTATACCAAATAAGGTTAAATCTGTAAAATCTAAACTAGCGATGATAGACCTCTAGACTTTAATTTAAAAATCTGAAAAAATTACAGTATTTTTTCACCTTTCTTAAAAAGAAAATTAATATAATTTTTGAAAAAAAAAAACTAATTTTTTTTTTGGCCCAGTCTAATAAATATATGTACATATTGTAAAAGTATTTACTAGCAACAATTGTTTGCTCTAGCTGATCCTTCTCCTGATTTAAATTGCCGCTGTAAAGCTTTCGGCAGAATCAGTCCGCCAATACGTCAGCTGCGTCACGTACGTCAATTTTAGAGCAATTTCTACTTTGACGTATCCGTCTTATCTGGCGTTACGCATACAAACACCCGCAGTCTACTTTGCTGTCAGTTATTTCGACGTACTGACGGATTGATTCTGCTGAACGCTTAAGTTGTTACAGTTTGAAAAGTTTAGTTTGACATGTAAAGGATATGCGTACAAATTTGACATGTTAGACAAGCAACAGCAGATTGCGATATGTTGTTGTAACACTGACAGCAGCACCAACAATAATAATAACAAAATAATAATAAAAGCAACAACAATACATAAAATAGCAACAGTCAACAGTCGACAACAAAAGTACGACAAACGCACTAAACTTTTGACAGTGAGAAATGTCGAGGCAATAAACAGCAACAACTCTAATGCCACAGCAGTGCGACGACAAACGGAAGTATGGTAACTAAGAAAGAACTTAAGTGGCAGAAAAAGTTTGAAATGTCAAGCGAGAAACTATTGCTAACTGGGATTCTAACAGTCAAACATAGTTTGCACGCTGCTAAAGTTTGTGGATGCGTGTGTGGTATGTAACGGTGTATAACTTTAGCATGCAATTGCTTTGGTGTTTGCTGTTAAATTGACAGAAAGTGTTAAAAGTACAGGCAGTAGCCGAGAAACTTTGGGCTCTGCACCTATACTTCGCTGAAGTCTAGCTTATGAGCGACATTTTTAATTTAAAATTTCTTTTCGGATACACCGAAGTTTTTATTACAGTTTTAAGTGCAACAAAATCTTTGAATCGTTAGGCGATTGCTGGAAAGTTGGCATGGAGTGGAGCACATTGCAACAATCAACAAATCAGCAATGTCCATCAAATTAAAAGTTACTTTTTTCGTTAGAGATTGCAATTATTAAAGTTACATGAACATTTATGTTTTGGAAAATGGTGAAAGGAAAATATATTTATACATATGTACATTCCTATGTACGTACAATACAATGTGCACGTCTGAGAAGCTTTTCACAGATGAAGTACCCTTGAAGGGTTGACCCGTTTTCTACAAAAAAGTTCCTTAATTGTGTTGAGGCTACCTTACTCCGTGAGTTCGCTCAAGGTTCTTCGGCATTGCATTTAAGCATACTATCCACCGTACCAGAACCGCTTCTATAGGGCTAAAAATATCGGAAACATCTAGCCAAAGCCCATTTTACGATAGATAGGACAAGCCAGTCTTCACCTGTTTGTTTGGACGAATTCCCGCAGGGACAACAATAACGACATAATAACGGGAAAAACGTAAAGCTATAAGACTATACCTCCAGGTTAGAAACTAATATGTATGATCTGTCTAATTCAGAAGTAAGCACCAACCACCTGCCACAGAACGGTTATCTTATTGGGGGTTTGTTTGTAATTACTACGCCCAAGTTTTAGGAGGACGCAAATATTAAGGGGGCAAATATTTTACAGGCGTAATATCTCCAAAAGTTTTTATGGTGGGGATTACCGTTGGTGCTTTCCGAAAAGGTTGTACCTAGGGGTTATTCTGGACAGGAAGCTGTCATGGAAGCTCAATGTAGAGGACAGGGCCAGAAAAGCTTCGGTCGCTTTATATTGTTGCAGGGGGCCATCGGCAAACGATTGGGTCTCTCCCAGATGGTGGTGATACCTATTCTATTTTATGTGGTACTGGTCTGGTGGAGCGCACTAGACACAGCTTCCGTCGCGAAAAAGATGGTAGCTGTGCAGCGAATGGCCATGGTTGGGATCAGTGGGGCCATGCGCACCACTGCTACCATGGCATTGAATGTTATGCTCAATCTGCACCCAGTGGACATTGTAGGAAAAATAGGCGCGGCTGGGGCTGCAATTAGGCTCCGAGACGCTGGATATAGGCTTGTGCAGTATGGCCCCTCCAATATACTATCCAGGTTTGAATTGATCCCTAACATAACAGATTACTGTGCGCCGACCTCTGCTCCGGCGAAGGGCTTTTCGACTCATAAACCCGCAAGGGTTTTCTTTGTCCGTTCGCACAACATGATCCAGCCAGCGAAGCCTTGAGGTTTTCGCTGTAATATGGTTAGATCCATTATTCTTAGCCGTAAATCGGGACAGGTGTGATAAAGGTCTTGGCTACTCAGTCCAAAGTTAACACTTGTTGGCAAAAGTGATTCTCTGTTGGATTTCTAGACTGACATTATTTTCGGTGTTAACGCTGGTTCCCAAATAAACGAAGTCACTCACAGTTTCAAAATTATAACTATCACCAGTAACGTGGCTGCCAAGGTGCAGCTGCGACGGTTCCTTATTTGTTGACAGCAAATTCTCCTCCTCGTTCACCTCAAGAACCGTTTTTTTTTCGCTTCTTATTTACGGAGCGGTTATTACGGTCCGGGGTTGGAAATTTCTTTTACGTCAGGGATTGGGGTATCGAGTTTGCACTCTCTCTCTCTCTCTCTCTCCCTCTCGAAATTTAGCATTGTGTTCACTCGTTTCTTTTTTTCTAAAAATGCGTCCCTGCGTTCGCAACGTGTCACTATAGGCAGCATCCTTATTGTCCGTGGTAGCGCGACATTCCTCATCGTACCAATTGTTCTTCCAGGTTCGCTGGGACCCTATACTGGCCTCAGTGTCAGCACGTATGCGTAATAGATATGCTCCCATTGCTCGGCTATATTACCAGATCGGTCTCCTTATTATCTATGTATGAGAGTTGCAGCGCAACAATTCATTCACGTTTTCTGGGAAATATACTAGAGTATAGTAGCCTCGATGTCGCCTTCGACAGCATTACAGATATTGCAAACAGATTTAAGATCTGCTTTGGCAGTGACAGAGAAACTCCTTTAACAAGCGCACATTAGCATGAAATCCCACTAGGATGTGAGACTTTTCCCATGACAATGGAAACTAAATGTTGTAATAAATAGGCAGTGTGCACTTTTCGATATACAATAACATTATTATATGCTCTACAACAGCAAAAAAAACTAAAGGTAGAATAGCAATTTAACCCTAGAATCGTAATACAGTTTTACCCTACGTTAATGCTAATATACGTAAATTTTACGTACTACACCGTTTGGGGCAGTAATTTTAGATAAATGTTTAATAAAAACCTGTTTTTCTTTTGTGTTGATTTTATTAAATGAAAGTACAAAGTTTTTTGGTTTTTAAAACTAAATAATAAGAATTTCTACATACATCCGTCGAATATTTTAATTTGATGCTCACCACACAGGGCAGCTTCATTATGTATTCAAAAAGAGGTAGTTGTCAGCCTTTTTTTTTTAAATAGTTACAAAGTTTTAAGTATAAAGGTTCGCCTTTTGGTGAAAAAGTTAAAGTAATTGCGTTTTATTAGGTTTATCACAGAAACTGTTCTTCAATTGTATAGAAAGTTTGGATAATAATACATACGTTAATGCTAAGACTACGTAAAATTTACGTACACACTTTTTTTGTAAGAACGATAAAAGCGAACCAGGAACTGACAAATGATTAATTATTCACTTTTTAATGAAACAATAAAATGAAGAAAGCACTGCCGAGTGCTCACAGCTATACGGAACTGCGGTAAACTGTAACGGCACTTTTTATGAGACATACACGTAAAATTTACGTATATTATCATTCTAGGGTTAAAATACACGCAGCTCCTTCGCTATGCATCGTTACACCGGAGCTCTACAGTTTGGAATGTAAGTTCAGTGCTCGTTTCAATTTCATTTTCATTGACTTGATTTATGCGAAATACTGACGACATGCAAGCTGATTGTCAAGTTGTTGTGGCAGTTGGTCATATTAAGACCACCGAAGCGCCACGCCACATCAAAAGCAATTCCCAGAGCTGTTTAAAGCCAAGAGACGTGGTAAATACGTGCAGGATCGTTTGAACTATCAAGCTAAGCTGGTGTCTTGGGCTCATACATATTCATACGTAATTAACATTGCGCTTATGCATGTTTGGCTGTGCATGCGAATGATTGGAGGCAGGTGCTCGCAGGTATGTAGGAATCTGACACTTTCACTTTTCATCCATGAATCCCAATACCATGCCACCCAAATTGACGGAGATTCGATGGACGCAGACAGTCAGACTGAAATAACCCAGCATATTGCACACATCAAAAGGGCTCGATCTTATAGTATATTATTGCAATTTCTTAAAAAGTCTAAGAAAAATAATAGATCAAATAACCTTTTTTTAAATTCCAACAATCCAAACAAAAATAGGCAAATATTTTTTATGTATGCCCGGTGGTATTAAAAAAAATCGAATCCCTTACAAAATTTGCATTGACCAAAATTTTCTCAGACTAGCGGTTTTCTAGTATTCTAGCTTCAAAAATTAGCATGTTTTTTAGAATTCCCATTTTTCTTTCAAAAATTTTCAAAAATACAAATATCCACGTACAACAAAGATAGATACAGATTCTTAAAGGAAATTGAGTGGGCTACAAAAAAGGTTAAACAACTTTTTTTTGTGAAGTTACTTTTTCAAAACTTATTTAGTATTAAACTTTTTGGAAATTTTTAATGACTTCAAGACCTTTTTTATTTATTGTGAAATGGCATTTTTCACAATTATTAATTTTAGACCGTCTCGAAACAGTTCTGTCTGCATAGCTGTGGTGTTGTTTTCTAATTTTTGCCTTTTCAAATAAATCTAAAATTAATAATTGTGAAAAATGCCATTTCATAATAAATAAAAAAGGTCTTGAAGTCATTAAAAATTTCCAAAAAGTTTCATAATTTATAGACCAAAAAATAATCTTCTAAAATTTTCTTATTTAGTATTAAATTTAAAAAAAATCATATTTCCGTCTTTTTTTGGTGTTTTTGATCCAATTTTTTTTACTAAATTTTGTTTATTGATATACTACATGATTATTTATCATTATATGATCAATATTATAACAAAAAAATGTACATGTCATATACGTTCCAACATATTTTTGCTTAATATAGGCTTTCTCTGCGGGGGTGTAGTTCTACAGTCTTAAAAAAATGGCGCAGCCACAAAAAAAAAAAAAAAGGTTGACGGATCTGTGACCTCAATACATTAATTTTCATGTATTTTGGCGAGCTAAATCCAAATCCGTGATCAGAAGTAGCCAACAGGTCGCAGTTCTTCACTAACCTTCACAAAATAATATTGGACTTTTTTACACGGTTAGGGCCGAACCTCGGGCCCGTTTTTAAATTCTGATATCGAATTCGGATTCGGCATCCAATTTCCCTTAAGAATATGTATTTAGCTTTATTCGATGTTGATTTTTTCATGTTTCGCAAATTTTCAAACCAAAAACGGGAATTCTGAGAAAATTTCCGTTTAGGTAGCTTTTGTAACTTTTTCCTACAAAAATATGCTCAGGTGTTTTTTCAACAATGATTTGTCGTTTTTATACCAAGTTGGAAGATAAATCTGTAAAATCTAAACTAGCGATGATAGATCTCTAGACTTTAATATAAAAATCTGAAAAATTACAGTAATTTTTTCACCTTTCTTAAAAAGAAAATCAATATAAGTTTTGAAAAAAAAACCAAATTTGGAATTTTTGGCCCAGTCTAATATACGTACATATATAGATGTTTCTTTATATTGACTTATATAACAAGGGCAAGCCTTCTTTTTTTATTTCTCATTGAATCTATTACTTCGCAACACGAAAAAAATACCTGGGACGAGATAGCATTTTCTGTTAGATCTCAATGAGATAGGAAGAACTGCGTACAAGAAATTCGCCGGACACCCTCAAAATCTTGAGTTAGGGGTCAAAACCAGTGTTTCGTACCTTTGCACACTTATGACCCTGTATCTTAGGTGTATGGATGTAACAGCCATGGATCGCGTCAATATGGATGTAACGTGTGACACCCTCTTATGCAAACGGCCCAAAAGCTTAGGCCCCTGTTATGGAATTGACGTATTTAGATTTTCATGCAATCGAAATTTTTGCAAACATGTCATGAAAACTAGTTTTCACATATACAGTTTTATATCTCAGGGGTGGTTTAAACCCCAAAAACCACCCCCTGGCTGGGCCCCTGATGGCAGAAATACACTCGAAGAGTTTTGCCAAACCACTGCCGAGGGGCAACAACCCATTTAGAAAACTGTTTTCTAAATGAGTTTTTATGCTGCTTTTACCGGGTTAGGTTACACCTAATCTATATTTATTTATTTTTGTGTTATACCCAGCGTACTAGTACTAGGGGTATTATAATTTTATTCACATAACGGTGCTACGTAACGGCACAAAATAATTAAGATAGATATAGAGTTCCATATATCATTAAGGCATGTCCGTCCGTCTGACCGTGTACACGATAACTTGAGTAAAAATTGAGATATTTGCATGAAATTTTGTATACAGGTTACTTTAAACTTTTTAACTGATTACGGTAGTACCATGAAATTCGTACAAAGTATACTACCATAATAGGGAGTATACCTGATGTGATTGGACGAAATCGCTTCCCAACTACGCCCACTTCCGAAATGGAATATTTCGAAAATTATATGAAAACTACGCTACTACTGAAAGTTACGCTCTATAAGTCTCTCATCATACCAGTCCTGATGTACGGCTCGGAATCATGGACAGTGTCAAGAGAAGATGAGATGGCTCTTGGAGTATTTGAGAGAAAAGTTCTCCGAAAGATTTATGGTTCTTCCCGTGATGCCAACGGCGAGTATCGAGGGAAATTTAACGACGAGCTATACAAGCTTTACGCAGACCTGGCCATAGTTCAGCGGATTAAAGCCCAAAGGCTCCGCTGGTTGGGACATATTATGCGAATGGACAAGGAAACTTCAGCACAGAAGGTTTTCCTATCGACACCCGAATTCGGAGGAAGGGGGAGGCGTCGGCTGAGATGGAAACAACAAGTGGAGGATGACTTGAACTACCTTGGGGTTTCCAATTGGCGTCAGTTATCGCTAAAAAGGAATGAATGCGTGCTTTGATACGAAACGGCCAAAATCGCCTGGGCGGTTAAGCGTCAATAAATGACGCAAGCCAAGATTCGATTACACAGTAAAAAGAAAAGTCTAACTTTAATACCATTTTG
>CAXKVI010000004.1:30209370-30242226 GCA_964058755.1 Campiglossa producta
ATTATATTATTGAATGTTGTAAAGAGTGAGGAAAAGGCAAAATGAATAGGAATGTATAGAAACCAAAAATGTAAATATATGGAAAAGAAAGGAAAATTTAAGAAATATCAAAAAGGTAGGATAATAAAATAAGGTTTTGTGGTTGAATTTCAACCACTGGGCGAACTCTAGTAACTATTATTGTGCTCTTCGCACCAAAACTATCAGCTGAGGTAGAAAAATATTCTAATCATCCATGAAGTAAAACATTTTTGTTTGTCTCTCCTGTAAAATTTTAGTGTCAGCTTTACGTGGTTTTGCATTTGTCCGTTACGTTGTTTTGCATAAATACCGACAAAATGTTAGGTATGTTGAGTAGCTTCGCTGTAGGTGGTTTGAATTGTTTCTTTGTATGCGTTGCACGTTCAGTGCATTTGTTGGGTTTATCGAAAAAAACTGGGTTCATTTGAAAAGGGTTTCTAAGCGCCTAATTTACCCAACGAGAACGAGAATAGCACAACATGAATGGAAAACATGGCTTCACGTGACTTAACGATGGCAACTCAATGAACATAAAATGATACATAAGAATAAGTAAGGGAAGGGCTGTTCTTTCATGAATAAGAGTCACATTACGTAAAACTTATCCAGACTACAAAAAATGTGACGTCTTTCGCTTGGGAAACCCCGTATATCGGAACAATCGATTGTATGGGGGCCATATGTTATATTGCTCCAATGTTATCGATTTCCGCTACTCATGTAATAAGTTCAAAAGTAGCAAAAATTTAGGTTCCCAGCAATTTCATTGCATGACTTATAGGCCAAACCCCGTTTATCGCAACAATCGATTATAGATAGCTATGTACGTATGTATAACACTAGTTTACAGCCAAAAAATACCAAGAAATTTATGCATATGGGTGAATTGGCCGAGCTCTGAACATATTTTAAAAAAAATTTGTATGGGCAGGTTTTTGAGATATCGGTAATTTTGTGTTTTTTCAGGTATCACTTCATTCAAAAATTCTTTTCGACAATCTTACAAAAGCGATGGACGCAAGCGATACTTCGTTCGAAAGGAAATTAAAATACGCTTCCAATGACGTATAATCCTTAAGCAAATAAGGAATGTCTTAAATTTTAAGTTGAACGTCTAATAATGCAATGGTGAAAGTTTCATCTATTCGCTTTAGTTTTCAAGTGATACGACCACAAACATACAGACAGAAAGACAGACAGAAAGATAGACCGGCAGACAGACCAAAGTTCTAAAAACGGTTGATTTGGACTATATTAACACTAAGAGTTTTTCTTGAATATCTGCAATATACAGACATCGGCCTGTTAAAATTCTATTAAAAGTAGGGATTTTGAAAGTTAAAAAAAAAATCGTCAAAAATACAGTTTTCACTAGATCTAGTTAATATTATGCTTAAAGTGTTTGTAATTATACACACTAATTTTAGAAAAAAAAGTTCCTGATTTTTACAACTTCGCATAAAAAAACATTTTCAAAATCAAAATTTTTCCAAAAATCGTAAAAATTCAACGTATTTTGATTTCCTTTCGAACCATAGCAGGGGAACTTCGATTAGAATTAGAAATCATAAAAAAAAAAGTTTATAATCCTTAGGATTACTAATCACTATTCCCCAGCTATGTTTCGAACGAGGTATCGCTTACGTCCATCGCTTTTGTAACATTTGCGAAAATAATGTTTGAATTAAGTGATACCTGAAAAAACACAAAATTACCGATATCTCGAAAACCTGCGATACTTCACGTTCCTACCTTTTTAATTACAGGAGTTATTACCAGGGATGCCGTTTTGGTTACTTTTAACCAAATTTCGTTACTTTTATTTGATAAGGTTACGTGGTTACTTCGTACTTGTTTTGGTTACTTTTTTCTGAGAGTTCGATATTACATATATCCTCTAGTTATCTCAAGTGGCTACGCTCCACTCTACGTAGATTGCAGGAATATTCGGCGAGAAGGCAAACCCTTTAAAGTGATTAAACTTTCTCTGATCAGGGGCTCCCGTGGGCTCCGAATTCCGGCCAATTTAACATGTAAATGCAACAACAAGGTGATCCGGTGGCAAAATTGCTGTTGCATTTACATGGTACATTTTTTTTCTAGCCCGGGATCACTACCAGGGGAGGTTAAGGATGGTTAACGAAGCTATAGGTTTATTAATTGAAAATCTCTAGTATTACATGTTATATATTTCGTTGCATAGGAAAATACATGATTTCCTGCTTAATTCAATTAATTGATTCCAATTAGAACTCGATTATTAAAACCATTAAAGATTTTTTTATATACTTTACAAACCATAAATATATCGGGGTCTTATAGCTATGCATTACGGTGGAGCTCCCTAAGGGGGAAAATGTGATATATGTTGGGAGAATTCAATCGATTACATCAGAATTTGGCAGTAAATTTCGATAAAGTCGAGGAAAGCTCTATCGACTTTCCCGAATTATTCACGACGAAGGTCAGTGTATCTGATAGACAGTTATGCCATTTTAGCCGTTTTCCGGCTAAATCTAGCCGCTTTTTTTGCCATTTAGCCGGAAAAATTTGAATCTAGCCGCTAGCCGTTTTTTAGCCGTTTTCATATTTTTTTTAGCCGTTTTTAGCTTTTTTGCCAATGTAGTAAAAATTTTTTTTGAAATAAACTTAGTTAAACACATCTAACATTTACGATAGCTCAGAGCAAGATATAGAAAATTGTGATATAGAAATATTGTAAAATGTATATACCTACATTCTTCTCACATTATTATTTTTTTATACATTTCATGAACATGAAATGGTATTATAACTTTGGTCCGATGTTTGTAAGTATGAGAAGAAGAAGAGATGGACCCATCAATAAGTATACCGAAATGATCAGGATGACAAGCTGAGTTGATTTAGGCATGTCCGTCTGTCCGTCTGTCTGTTTGAACGCAAACTAGTCCCTCAATTTTTGAGATATCTGGCTGAAATTTTGTATGTGGCCACCATTTTGTAATATAGGAATCATTTGTCGGAACTGGCAAGATCGGACCAGTATAACATATAGCCCCCATACAACCGATTGTTCAGATATAAGGTTTTTTGACCAAAACTTCTGCAATTAAAAAGTTAGGAACGTAAAATTTTCCAACTCGAGAACTTTCTATTTATGTAGTGTATATAGTGAAAAAGAAAAAGATCGGCCAAATGTAACATATAGCCCACATACAACCGATTGTTCAGATATAAGGTTTTTTGACCAAAGCTTCTGCAATTAAAAAGTTAGGAACGTAAAATTTTGCAACTCGAGTACTTTCTATTTATGTAGTGTATATAGTGAAAATCAAAAAGATCGGGCAAATGTAACATATAGCCCCCATACAACCGATTGTTCAGATATAAGGTTTTTTGACCAAAACTTCTGCAATTAAAAAGTTAGGAACGTAAAATTTTGCAAATCGAGTACTTTCTATTTATGTAGTGTATATAGTGAAAATCAACAAGATCGAGCAAATGTAACATATAGCCCCCATACAACCGATTGTTCAGATATAAGGTTTTTTGGCCAAAACTTCTGCAATTAAAAAGTTAGGAACATAAAATTTTGCAACTTGAGTACTTTCAATTTATGTAGTGTGTAGAGGAAAATCAAGAAGATCGGGTAAATATAACATATATGTAGCCCCATACAACAGGTTGTTCCGATATAAGGTTTTTTGGCCAATACTTCCGCATTTAAAAAGTTAGGAACGTAAAATATTGCACCTTTAGTACTTTCTACATATGTAATGTGTATAGTGTAAGTCAGTACAATTGAACACGTATCATATATAGCCTCCATACAATCGATTGTTCCGATAACAAAGATGTGTAATGTGTATAGTAAATATAGTTAAATTGAAACAGGCTGTACTGGGGATCGAACAGTGAAAATCGTGACGCTTATTCATGAAAGGTATATAGCCTTCGGCACAGCCGAAGACAGCTTTCCTTACTTGTTTTTTTTTTTTTTTTTCATTTTATGACATGAAAGTATATGTTATTTTCAAGTATATTCGTTACCTGATGCCTTATTTTATTGCGACTTTTCATTAAGTCAATTATTTTTAAAGCAGTGAGCTCTGCTAAAATTTTGCTCGTTGTACCTTTTATATAAGTCACATCTATGTAATAGATATAGCAGGGCGTGTATCCAGAAAATATTTTCGGGGTGGATCCAATTTTTTTTTCATAATAACCATTTTGACTGAAAATGGAAATGACTTAGCTAAAGTTTAATTTTGTTACTATACCTTTTCCACCCAAAAATGAGAAATAGTAAATTAAAATGAGAAAACAAAAATGATAATAAGAAAATAAAAATTATAATGAGAAAAGGTAAATTTTATTGAGAAAACATAAGTTGTAATGAGAATACGTAAACTTGTAATGAGAAATCGTAAATTAGAAATGAGAAAATATAAATTTATGTTGAATGAAAATTTTACCAATGCTAATTTACGCATTCTCATTACAAGTTTACGTATTCTAATTACAACTTATGTTTTCTCAATACAAGTGCTATTTTCTCAATATGATTTACTTTTTCTCATTGTAGTTTATATGCTCTCATTATAGTGCTTGTTTTCTCATTTTAATTTATGTTTTCTCATTTTTGGGTGGAAAAGGTGTAGCGCAGACGCGAACCAAATTTATCAAAGCCTAGAGAAAAACAACAAAAAATAAATAAATTGTCTTTTGAAAGAACATTAAAAAACTTTATGGGTCCATTACAAAAAAAATAATTATTTTAAAGGAAAAAGATCAAGCTTTACGTAAAAATTAAAAATGCCCACAATTGAAAAAAATTTATAAAATTCTTTTGTAATAAAATTTTTACTACATTTTTTTTAATACAATTTTTTTTTAAGTTATATTCGAAAAGAACGGAAAAAATACTTAAGAAAACGGTTTCCATGTTCCTTCTTAGCATGTCAATCACATGTCTTATAATTTAAAGAAAAAATGCTTACACACAAAAAATTTCGAATTCAAACCCGTATATCTCGGTAACCATCCAATAGTTTTACGGAACTTTGGTGATATTTTTTTCAAATCGAATTTTTAGGTGGTCCGCTTGAGGAATTTTACCCACATATGTAGACAGCGATAGGGATCGGGATGGAGATATAACGTCTGCCAGGACAGTTTATTTTAGAAAAATACTAGGACGATTTTGATAGTGAATTTTCAAAAATTACCGTTTACGAGAAAAATTCGTTAAACCCTAAATGTTCACCTTTGCCACCAAATAACTTTTTTACCACACATGATATTAATGGGGACTTTTGAAGTTTTCTTTCTTTGCCTAAGTTTGGCTTTGTCGCAATTTTGGTTATTTTGACCGGAAATCAAAAAATTTGATCCCATGAGTTTGGGACTCATATTCCAAATTTTATTTTTACAGTCACATACAAAAAATTGCATAAACTTGCGCATTTCGGGGTGTCGCTGAATACGCGCCTGGATATAACAAATATAAATGTAAGATTTATTTATGTTTATTATATGTAGCTCTGTATATTCGGATGCAAAGCATCTGTATACGAAACTTTCTTATTGTTATGAAATTGGAGCCGTTTTCTGAAGTAAACTCTAAAATTTATCTTAATTTTTTCATACAAAATTTTGGTTTGCGTGAACTTTAATATTTAAGGCTAGATGAGAAAACGCTCCCTTATATTATGAAATATTTATATTATACGTTTTAATGAAAAAAGCGAATAAAACGAGTGAAAAGTTGATTACAATTTTTTAGCCGTTTTTCCGGCCAAAATTAATGAAATAATTTTTTTAGCCGTTTTTTTGTCGATCTAGCCGGTTTGCTGAAAAAATTCTGGCAACACTGCTGATAGACCTCATCATGGGTAGCTACCCATTTCCTGATTCTATAGTATATTCTCAAAACCCTAATAATTTCGTCAAAGAATTTTAGTTTAAGCCAGTGAACAATTTTATTAAAAATACTTTAAAAATGGGTTTTTCTTAGATAAACTGTATTAACATAGTTATGACAATTACTTCGCCGATGAGTGAAGTTTGGCTCCTTCCGAAATGGACAAATCCGAAAAGTGTTTGTTTTCTCTCTTTCCACTTTCTTATGATGTACGATGACCTGTACTAGCTTTACGAAGATCTGACCATAGTCCAGCGAATTAAAGGTCAGAGGTTCCGCTGGTTGGGTCATATAATGCGAATAGAAAAAGAAGCTCCAGCCTAGAAGGTTTTCCTATCGTCACCCGAATTCGGCTGCAGAGAGGTCTCTGAGATGGAAACAACAGGTGGAGGATGACTTCAACTCCTTTGAAGTTGCCAATTGAAGTCAGTTATTGCTAAAAAAAGGTGTGACTGGCGTGCTGTGATAGGCAACGGCCGAAATCGCTTAGGCGGTTAAGCACCCTTAAAAGATCAGTATTCTCAGTTTGGTTACGTTTTGCTGAATTTGGTTACTTTTATTTTTGAGTTTGGTTAAAAAAGACTTAGAGTTATAATTGATGAGTGAAATAAAAAATCTAGCTCGTTCAAGGCATATTAAGATTGCACAAAAGTTTCAGAAGCAGTTCCTATCGGCGATTATGTGCCGAAGTTTGCCGCAGCCCCAGCCTTTATAGGTAGGCTCTTAAGTAAACGGCCAGCGGACCTAAGCGAATTTCAGTGAGTAGGCAACTAGTAGAGTCCTCTCTTGTCGAACAAAGATCACGCTCCATAAGTCTCTCATCATACCTGTTCTGATGTTTGGCTCGATTCATGGGCAGTGTCGAGTGAATATCAATTAACTCTTTCCGGCGCACTACAAGAAATCTCTAAAAATTAATTAAAAATTTTATTTTATTTCATTCATTTGAGTTATTTATTTAAGAAAATATAAAGAGAAAAATTTTATCCTTGCAGGATTCTGTTCAAGGATGTGGTACAATTTGTTTACCACCGCGCATGGTGTGCACGGTTTATTTATGAAATTCATTGAATCAGGTTTTTGTTTTGCTGAGACAAAGCGGCACATTGCAAGTAGAGCACCTCCATTGAGTCCTTCTTTGATGTCCTGTTTTGCTGCAGTGTGCACATCTACGTAAAGTTGTTCTGACTGGTTGGTGCGATGATGAGGATCCACAGAGCCAAAAATGCCTAATAAAATTAATAAGATTGTCTTCATGATCAGCTTTAGGGCAAAGGGGTAGTCGCAACGGTGCAAACGAAGAAAAAACTGTACGGAAATCTTTTTGGTTCTAAGAAGAAATTCTTATTAAAAAACTATACATTTAGTACAAAGGTGTAGTTAGACGCTGGCAATTATTAGTATACGATGGCCGGATGGTTAGCAGCTGGGTTTAGCAATCGAAAAATTGTAAGTTCGATTCTCTCTCTCTTTTTTTCCTAATTAGAAATGTTAAAAAGAAATCTTCTTAAATATATTTATAAGATTTTCCTTTGAAACATTAACAGCTCTACACATATCGGTAATTAGAAGCTGGCAATCAAAAGTGAGCGATGGCCTGATGGTTAACAGCTGGGTTTATCATTCCGAAAATTGTAAGTTCGATTCTCGGTGAGGGCGATATCATTTTATTTTTCATTTAAAATACTAAAAAGAAAATCTTCTTAATAAAATTAAAAAGACGGTCTCTACAATAATAAGAAGCACATCTTCTTGAAGAAAATCTATAGAGATATCTTATGACTTTTGTTCTATTTTATTAGGCATTGTTGGCTCTGTGTCGTATGCTTGGATCTAGAAACGGCTTATTTTTTTATGCGAACTTTAGTTTGCTTTTTAGTTGACTTTGGGCCTTTCCGTAGGATTCTGCTTATTCCACTTGGGTGGGACAAACTTTTTTTCGATATTTATTAGAGCAGCTAAAGGTACCTCGACTTCGCTATCATAAACTTCTTGAGAACTATGCGTTTTGTCACACCTAAGCTCATTGCCTTCAACAATGCCGCCTTCCTCTTTTTCTTCCGCACCGATGTTATCAAATATTTCCTGAATGGTTTGCTCATCGAATTCATCAACATCGTCTACGATTGACTCAGCGTCTGATGGAATTTCTTCGAAATCATTTTCATCATCGATGGTTTCCAATATATAGGAGATATCACTGTCCTTAAGTTTATTATTAGCCATTTCTGTGGATGAATATGTACATACGTATGTATGTGTGTTACACGGCAGACTGACGCCGCAATTCGCGCCTTTCACAAAATATGATAAATTTCGAGGAACACTCCCGAAAAGTACTATTTTTAAGCTTTTTATGCATAAGAAAAATATATACTCATCTCTTTTTCACACTCGATATAATTTTTTTTTGGAAAATATGCCTTTAAATTTGCTAATAAAATTGGTATGAGAGCAATACCATCGCGCACAAAATATAGGTAAATTACACTGGATCACAAACTCCAACTTTTTTTCTGCACCAGAGACGCCATAGTGAAATTCCTATGTAAAATCACCTCCGAAAATCAAAGTTATTTTTACTTGAATGGTACCGTTTTCGAGATATTTACGATTTACCGTTATTTCAAAAAACAAAAAAGATGGCTCCACTTAATCGTGGAGCTATTCGAAAACGGTTTGAAAAATTTGAAAGCTTATAAAATTTACTATAATCAGTACATACAACACTTTTTGCTAGGTCCTGCAGATTCAAACATAGTGAACAATCATTACGGATTTTTTAAATTTTTGTTGTAAAAATATAAAAAAATGTGTACTTTGCGAGGAAGTATCTCGAAAACTTTTTGTTTTTTAGCAGATATTTTCTTAGGCTGGATTTATCTTTCAATTCAGAACAAATTTTTTGTTTATATTTTTCCCGTTCTTGTTTGTTCGGAACTGGAGATGAATTCAGATTTATGGCTATATATTCTCATGTAAATTTATGTAATATATAATTTATTATAATATGTTTTTTTATTTACCCATTTCCGCATAGTTTTTGATTAAGTCGTTCACTATCATCTCGTAGTTAGGACTTTTGTGTTTGCCTAAAAAAGAAGTAACGACCTTTTCAAAAGAATCCCACGCTGCTGCCTCCACTGGTGACAATAGTTCTTTGAAATGGTTATTGGTCATCATTTTCCTTATTTGCGGTCCCACAAAAATCCCTTCCTTTATTTTTGCTTCTGAAATCTCTGGGAAGATTGTCTTCAAATGATGAAAAGCTTCGCCTTCTTTGTCCAAAGCCTTCACAAAGTTTTTGATAAGGCCGAGCTTGATGTGGAGCGGAGGTAGAATTATTTTTTCCTTCTTTATAAGTGGAGAGTATTTTATGTTATCTACCCCAACTTGAAACTCGATTCGTTCTGGCCAATCCTTTATGATGTAGTGGTCTTGACGAGCTCGGCTATCCCATTTGCATAGAAAGCAACAGTATTTTGTGTATCCACTTTGTAGACCACATAGCATTCCAACGACTTTAAGATCGGCACATATTTTCCAATCATGTTCTTCGTATTTGATTAACTTGAGCAATTTTTGCATTATCTCATATGTTTCCTTCGTATTTACTGCATGCGCGATCGGGATAGATGGCTTTTGGTTGCCAATATGCAATAATACGGCCTTTAAACTTAATTTATTGCCGTCTATGAACAATCGCCACTCTTTTGAATCATATGGTTCACCAAATTGTTTGAATAGACCAGCAATGTCTTTGCAGTAACAAACACTGTCCTCCTTCGTATAGTACTTGGAAAATTCTTCGTGACGAGTTCTATAATATGTTACCTTAACATCGGATGAAACAAATTTAAATTGTTGCATTCGAGAGGCGTGTAGTTCGGCCTTTTCCTTTGACAATTCCAAATCCCTTATCCAATCATTGAGTTGTGCTTGTGACAAAGAATTTCTTTCGTTTTCCGTTTGAAATTCAGTACAACATGATGCCGCGTAATCAGATACTACTGTTGACAATGAAACTGGAGCCGGAACTAAAGTTAAATTTGATTCTGGCAATGTCGCTTCTGTTGAAATTAGTTCTGGTAATGACACTGTAGATACGCTCGCATAGGTTACTTTTCTGGACTTTCCAACCCCAAGTACTTTTGTAGTACAAATATAGCAGTCCGTTGAATGGCAAGTTGGTTCCCTCCACTTCATTGGTGTAATAAATTTCACACGTCGCCTAAATAGATAGTTTCAGAAATTAGTCAGCTATGCATTAAAAGGGAACAAATTCCTAATTTTTACAACGTACCTTTTTGTTCCGGTTTCCGAAGAAATCAATTCGACTCGGCATGTGGTGCACACAGTGTTCGGTGTCCATGGTTTTTAGGCTCAATTCCAAAACACTTATAGTATGTAACTTGCAAAGGATTTGAAAACACACGTCTCATACTTTTAACAATAAATTGACCGCAGATGAAACAGAACATATCTGGATCATTTGTACACTCAAACTCTCGCGCCCCTTTATTCATTTTTTATTTTTAAGTAAATGACGGGTTATAAACTGCAATTATAAACTGAACAGTATCCGGCGAGCCTTGCAGATATTATGAAGGAACAAGGCGCATGTACTCTTATTTATACTTAGATCCAGTAAAAATTCAAGCCTACCTAAACAAAAAGGTTCCCTAGTTCTACAAAGAAAACACTACCTGCCTCAAAAATATGCTCTTGTTTAAAATGCACCTAGGTTTGAGAAAACGACACTAACAGCTTTTTGTATCTAATAACTTTTCGAAAATTTACCTGCTAACTAACTGATATACGAATACTAACACATATGTACCAGTAGGGTACTTAAGCATTAAATGGATATATTTACTTGAATGCTTATAACTTTTGTATTAGTTCATCGATTTTGTTCACTGATAGCTTGTTTTTTTTGTAATAAAACAGAGCTTAGAGGGGGGGGGGGGGGGGAAATATCTGCTAAAAAACAAAAAGTTTTCGAGATGCTTCCTCGCAAAGTACAAATTTTTTTATATTTTTACAAAAAAAAATTTAAAAAATCCGTAATGATTGTTTAATATGTTTGAATCTGCAGGACCTAGCAAAAAGTGTTGTATGTACTGATTATAGTAAATTTTATTAGCTTTCAAATTTTTCAAACCGTTTTGGAAGAGCTCAGTTTGTTCTTGAGATATACACGATTAAGTGGAGCCATCTTTTTTGTTTTTTGAAATAACGGTAAATCGTAAATATCTCAAAAACGGTACCATTCAAGTAAAAATAACTTTGATTTTCGGAATTAGGAGGTGATTTTACATAGGAATTTCACTATGTCGTCTCTGGTGCATTTTGGCTGTAAACCAGTGTTATTTAAATAAGTGGTACAGTTTTCATACCAGCACCCCGGAAAGAGTTAAAGCCCAAAAGATTCGTTGGTTGGTAATGTTTAGCGAATAGAAAAAGAAAAAAAGAACTGGCGTGTCTTGATATGTAAAATCGCCTGCGCGGTTAAGAGCCAGCAAATTATGATGTAACATTTTTAAATTATATTGTAAAACTTGTGCCACTTTCCACTTCAAAAATGCACCACATGAGTAAGAGCATTTGGTTTAAAGTTGTTTTTGATTTGATCATTAATTTCTGCGTCGCGTCATGGCTATCCCAGCTTTGCAATTATTTTTAATATCTTCCTACATGTTTCGAATAATTCTCGCCAATTTCATTAGTTGCCAATTTTTTCTTCAATTTGGCTAGCATTCTATTCGTTAGTTTGAAGCATCACGATTCTCTCCACTTCTGTTGCTTTGAAATAATAGAAGCCCCGTGTGGCGTGGGATAAATTTCATTTGCGCACATTCCAATTGTCATTGATTTCTGTTTATGTTGTTGTGGCTATCGAAGTTGCTGATGCAGCAAGCTTATTGTTGTCTATTCGTTGCTGTGATGTTTGCAGCAAATCAGCTTTGGACCCTGTGCAAAATGCAATTAGTCTAGCATGAATCGGGAATGAGTCACAAAGAGGCAGGAGACTAATTCCAGTTCTGATCTCTTTATATGGGTTGCAGTGTTCACAATTGTTTGAGAATGTCCTATGAAGAGAACCATTTATATCCAAATGGATACGATAGGACTTATCCTCTCTCTATCAAAACGGGAACGGTTCGATACGGCACGGATACGGTTTACCGCTATGAGAGTAATGCAAGTTGCGGTGATTTTAATGGAATTATCTACATAACTATAAGCCAGTGTAAAAAAAGAATTATCCCGGGCCACTCTCTGTAGCGATAACTCTTAAGATTTTTGAAGGGGATGTATCTTTGTAGGTATGGGTTTCATGCCTGAGGCGTGTTAACAACAAAACGGAAGTGAATGAATACAAGATGGAAAAAATTTGTAAACGAATGGGCTGCCAACGAAGTCAAAGCAGATGGCAACGGAAGTAATCGCCAAGCCCGAGAATAAAAAAATAACAAGAGGGCGGAATTATTGAAGCCGGCGGGACATTGTGTAAACCTAATAAGCATAGGAAAATATATTTTCAAACGTTTGAAAAGTTCTTAATTTTCAAGTTGATTTTTGGAGGACTTTGAGAATCCGCGGGTGAGGTGCTGTTGAGAACTAACGTTGGACATTTGAGAAATTAATTTATCTCAAATCAAGGAGTGCAACCGAAACCGTAACCGTAACCGATTAAAACGATTTTTCAAAACCGAAACCGAAACCGTAACCGTTATTTTGATTTGAGAAAGAACAAAACCGAAACTGTTTCAAAATCCGGAACCGGTTCCAAACGGTTTTGAATTTTTTAATGTCTCACTTCTTTTAGTTGGCACATAGGTATTTTCTTCTGAAAAATTTTCATAGAAGATTTCCTCAGTATCAAGATTCTGAAAGAGACTATAGTTGAATGAAGCCATAAAAAAAAATTTATGAGATCGTTGCCTACAAGGAGACGTTGCGAACGGGCGCAACCCGCAGTGTATGGCAACAATATCGTGGGGCAAAGAAGGAAGAGAGACGCCTTTTCAGGAAAAAGAAAAGTGAGGCCGATTCCTGGCTGACAGGAATGATGCCCGAAAATTCTATGAAAAGATCCGGCGGATGACGGAAGGTTTTAAGACCGGGGCAAGCTCCTGTAAGGACAATAATGGCGACCTGGTAACCGCCGTAGAAAGTGTACTTAAATTATGGAGGGAGCACTTCTCCTCACTGCTAAATTGCGAGGGAGACGTCGAACCCGATACCCCAATCCCTGACGATGGAAAAGTCGTCCCACCACCTGACTATGATGAAGTGAGGATAGCTATATCCCGGCTCAAAAACAAAAAAGCGCCTGGAAAAGACGGACTACGCGCCGAGCTGTTCAAACGCGGAGGCGAAGAGCTGGTAAAAATCATGCATCAGCTCTTATGCAGAATATGGTCAGACGAATGCATGCCTCCGGATTGGAATTTAAGTGTGCTTTGCCCAATCCACAAGAAAGGCGATCCCGCTAACCGCACCAACTACCGCGGAATCAGTCTTCTTAATATCGCATATAAGGTTCTTTCTAGCGTGTTGTGTGAAAGGCTGAAGCCCATCGTAGACAAACTGATTGGACCTTACCAGTGAGGCTTTAGACCTGGTAAGTCTACCATCGACCAGATTTTCACGATACGCCAAGTCCTGGAAAAGACCCATGATAAAAAGGAGTTGCCTGTATGCCGCAATGTCTGAATTTGACTTCCCTGCAAACCTTATACGGCTTTGCCAAATGCTCCGTCAGAATCGGAAAGGACCTCTCTGAGCCATTTGAAACCAAACGAGGCTTCAGACAGGGCGACTCCCTTTCGAGCGATTTCTTCAACCTGATGCTGGAGAAGATAATTCGAGCAGCAGAGCTAAACCGCAATGGTACAATCTTTTACAAGAGCGTGCAATTGCTGGCGTATGCCGATGATATTAATATCATTGGCCTTAACAACCGCACCGTAAGCGCTGCCTTCTCTGGACTTGATAAGGAAGCGAAAAAGTGGGTCTTGCGGTCAACGAGGACAAGACGAAGTATTTGCTGTCATCAAAGAAAGAATCGGCACACCTGCGCCTTGGCAGCCATGTCACTGTTGATAGTTACAAATTTGAAACTGTGAGGGATTTCGTCTATCTGGGAACCAGTATCAACACCGAAAATAATATCAGCCTAGAAATCCAGCGGAGAATCACCCTTGCCAACAAGTGCTACTTTGGACTGAGTAGGCAATTGAGAAGTAAAGTCTTCTCTCGAAGAACAAAAATCACGCTCTATAAGTCTCTCATCATACCTGTCCTGATGTACGGCTCAGATTCATGGACAATGTCAAGAGAAAATGAGATGGCCCTTGGAGTATTTGAGAGAAAAGTTCTCCGGAAGATTTATGATCCTTCCCGTGATGCCAACGGCGAGTATCGAAGGAAATTTAACGATGAGCTGTACGAGCTCTACGCAGATCTGACCATAGTCCAGCGAATTAAAGCCCAAAGGCTCCGCTGGCTGGGCCATGTTATGCGAATGGACAAAGAAGATCCAGAAGGTTTCCCAATCGTCGCCTGAATTCGGCAGCAGAGGAACGGGGAGGCCTCGACTGAGATGGAAACAACAGGTGGAGGATGACTTGAACTCCCTTGGGGTTTCCAATTGGCGTCAGTTATCGCTAAAAAGGAATGACTGGAGTGCTTTGATATGCAACGGCCAAAATCGCTTAGGCGGTTAAGCGCCAATAAATGATGATGATGATCCGAAAAAGAAATGTTCAGGCTTGTCTTAGAAAGCGCCACTCACATTAATTTTTTGACGATTTACATATCGTCGCTTTCTTGCCAGAAGCATGAATGTGCACTTTTTCAATTATGAGCTAATCAGTCCACTGGATTGACCATTGAATGATCTGTGCTACATTAAAATCTTGAGTAAAATGCATAACGGGAAGCCACTCTAATTTCCAATCAAAACCCCGATAATGTACAAAAATGTATTGATTTTTCGAACACAATCAACTTTTAAACTTGATTTCCCAACATTTTGATTTTCGCACATTCATGCTTCTGGCAAGCGATGGACGATATTTTATTCAGCTTCCATTCTAGTAATTTTCTAATAAAAAAGTAGAGTTAATTTAAAAAATTGGTTTTGTAGAAATTTCATCATGGCCGCAGGTAAAAATTTATTTTAATTCAGACCTATTTTGAAGCTACATACTTAAGTTTTTTAGTTGTAAAATATATTGTGTTCGTATTTTTATTTGGAAACCGAATCCGGAACGAAACTGGAACCGAAATATATGTTGATGAACGAACCCGGAACCGAAACGGGAACGTTATTTTAATCGGTTTCACTCCTTGTCTAAAATACTTCTCAAGTTGATATCACATCAAATGTTTTATTGGGAACTAAAGATTTACATAAATCAAGGCGAAGAATATTCGGTTCAGGCGATCGAAGTGAAAAATATTAAGGAAAGAAGACTCCACAGAAATGTTAAAACCCAAATGCTTGAGCATTTTAGAAAGTAGTGGTTTTATGGATTTAATTTTGTATGACAAAGAAAATTAATAGGGATAAAGAAAACTAAAATGTTTGCTAGTTTTTAAATAGGTTTCAACGCAGCATGCCACAAAGTGCCTTGCTCTAAGTTGACGGAAACACTTAATTGAATTTACCTGAGTACGAAAGCGGCTGGCGGCATCTGGCATGTTAGCATATTTTAGGATGCTATGAATTGAGTTGAAATTATTAGGCCTTTGGCCTTAATTTGAATGCTCAAGGAAATTGAAATTAATTAATATCCTTAACTTAGTTTGAAAATAGATGCAAGGGATGAAATCAAATTAGTTTAGCTGAAAGGTTTCAATAGTAATTATAAATGGTAAATTTTGGCCGTCGACCAGTGTTATTATTCCGGTCTATAGCTCACAAAATTCTTACTTATGTATATGTAAAAATGCAAGACTACTAAAACAAAAACCTGAAAGGTTTAAATAAAAAAAAGTTCGTCGAACCACAAATCACTGATAAACTAGTAGCCAAACAAACAGCGACCACTAAAAACTCAAAAGTTTGAGAAATCATCTATTCTCAACTTTTTCTCGAATGTTTTTTATATAACATGATTATTTGTTGAACTATGTATATTAATTTAAAAAAATATTTAATAAAATTTAACTGCATAAATGGAAACTAGCCTTTTTTTAAAATGGGTATTTGTTTTGCATGATTGCCATCTCTAAATAAATATTTTAAACTAGATATTTTTACTATATTTTTATGTAATATTTACTTTATTCTTTGCGTAACTTTTACTATATTCTTTGCGTATTTTTTTACCATAGTTTTTGTGTAATTTTTGCTATATTTTTAATGTAAATTGTACTAAATTTTTTGTGTAAATTTTACTATATTTTTTGCGCTATTTTTAATATTTTTTTTGGGTTTTTTTTTACTGTTTTTTTGCTTAATTTCTACTATATTTTTCTTTGATGGGCGCTTGGCTGTCGCTCAAAATAACGATATCTTCGCCGATAGCGCGTTTACTTATCCATGCCGCTGCTTCCAAGATTGCTGACACTTCCGCCTGGAAGACGCCGCAATGATGAGGTAGTCTAAAGGAGAGCTCGAGGTCCAGATCCCTTGAACAAACTCCTCTCCAAGTCTACCGCCTAACTTCGAGCCGTCGGTGTATATGGAAATACCGCTGGCTGTTTTTCAACGACGAGTTGTTCTGACCACCTGCACGATTTGGCGTGTCGGAAACCCTACTATCTGTGGCAGTATCAACATTGATGCGCTCAGGACTCAATGCTATCACCGTGACGTTGAGGTCTTCCCCGTCCAGCAGGCTGTTCCCCATTGCCGAGTTATTCACAGCTCCTTCGCCATGACGTGGCAGATACCGTACTTTCCGACTCGGACACCTCCGACCCCTCTTCCGGTGATTCGATGTCCGAGTTCTCCGGAGCAGCCGAAATGGCAGCGCGTTGTGCATCGTCACGGTGTACGTGGATCACGATCTGACGCATGCCGTAATGCGCTCGTCCAATGCACCGTTTAAGGGGCTCGAGTGCCTGCTTAAGGTAAAGACCACCTTCCTATCAGGTTCATGACATTTCGCAAACATTAAATGAAATAACCTATATAATATTCATTCCAATCACACACATTTTTTAAATCGATTTGTGTGTCAAGCTCCTAGGATAAATGCGTATGGAAAAATTACTGAGAAAAATATGAACATGAAAACCCCTTCCCGTGCACTGATAAAAATAATTGTCCTAAAATTGAGGAAACGTACTACTTGGCTTAAAAAAACAATATTTTTCCTATTTTTAAGGAAAAAACGCTGTTTTAGGGACAAATCTACTTAGTTTAAAAGAACATTTCTACTTGCCATAAGTAAATCAATGTACTCATTTCAGTATTAAAGACATTTTTACTAGTTTCAATCAATTTACACGCTTATTAAGTATAAAACTGTCCTTAAGTTCAAAATAAGTAAATATTTCCTTATGCTGAAGACATTTTTTCCAGTGATATCAAGGCAGTATTTAACTTAATTTAGGACCGTATTTACTTATTTTCGCTGTCGCCGCCAAAAACGTTCTGACCGCGTAATTTTTAAAGAATTTTATTACATATTAAGTATATAACCATCCTAAAAATTCAAAATAACTCAATATTTCCTTATGTGGGGAGGCAACGTGAGTAAGAGTGGTGAAATTCCATAAACAGAACAAAGGTGTAATTAGACGCTGTCAAGCGTAAGTATTCAATAGCTTCATGGTAGACATCTGAGTTTACCATTCGGAAAGTTGTGAGTTCGATTCTCGTTGAAGGCAATATAAGAACTGTGTAAAATAATTTTTTTTTAGTTTAAAATTACTTAACTACCATTTAAGTACAAGCCCTACTTAAAAGTAAATTTAAATATAACAACTTCTTTCTTTTAAGGCAGTGCGGCCTTGGTGCAATATTGTTCCCTTCATTTACTTGAATTTGTATGGAGGTTTCCTTACTTTTAGGAAATCATTTTTATCAGTGTGGATGATTCCGAAGAGGTGGTGGGGGGTGAACCTGTACCTGCACTGAAAATCAGCTACCGAAAATTCTATTTGACAGATAAGTTTGGTGAAATAAATTGAATTTTGCAATAACAATTAAATATGGGTGATAAACGAAACTTAATTTTTCATGCACATAGCGTAGCAAATTGTGCAGTGTTTTTTGTTCGTTTTATCGATAGCAGGTTCATGTAGAACGGGTACACTTTTATCACACTTTTACACTGTTCTGTGCAAGGGTGTAAACATGTTCAACGTGCAAGTGTACATTTTTTTTCGATGAAACGAAATCAGCATAACAAAGTTAGAGTAAAAAAACAATTTTTGTGAGGATGAAAAAAACTGCTCCAAGGCCCTATTACCAGAAACTTCAAAATTTTGGGAGAGCTTTTGCAGCTTTTGTTTTCCATAGTAGTCTAATAAACAATCGACTAAAATTTGGTTAAAGGCCTTTCTATTTGGTTTTTAATTTTTTCGAGACAGCTTAGGTAAAGATGTATCCATACATCCTTTAAAAGCCAAATAAGCGTTATTTTACCGTTACAAACTTTCATAACTGAAACTCTTTTCCCCATCGCTAATTTTATCCAATAAATGTGAATGATAAGGACGTTATTGTTGAAATTCATATCGTTTAACTGTGAAATAATTGCATTGTAACGATGACAAAATAAAAAATTAAATTTCACTTAAGGCGAATGTGTTAAAAGGAATATATTTTGTATGTGTGCGTTAGAAATGATAACACAAGACGCATATAAATCATAAAATAACAATACATTAAACCGAGGGCCCACACTGAATACGTTTGTAAGTATTAATGTTTATGTGTCGAACTGCGTGTCAGGGCTAGAATTACCGACAACTAAACTACTCTATTCAATCATGTAAAAAATACTCCTTAGGACTTATCAGAGTGCTCCTGATAAATCCTTTTTCACATAAACAAAGGTGCTCCAATTACATGGTGATTAAACAAAGAATGAAGGAATGGAATACTTCAAGGACAAATAGGCTTTCATATGAGCATCCTTACGAAAACTAACACCAGAAATTTTGTGTCTGACGAAAACTAACACTTTTATTTTGTGCCATACGAAAACTAACACTTTTTAAATTTTTTACGAAAAGTAACACTTTTCAAACTCTGTAAGAAAACTAACACTTTTATTATTTTCTTAGGTAGTACATTTTCTTCAGAGAAAATATGAAAGTGTTACTTTTCGTCAGACACAAAATAAAAGTGTTAGTTTTCGTCAGACACAAAATTTCTGGTGTTAGTTTTCGTATGGCACGTCGATATGTACTCTTTATTATACCTTTCATGAACATGAAATGGTATTATAACTTTGGTCCGATGTTTGTAAGTATGAGAAGAAGAAGAGATGGACCCATCACTAAGTATACCGAAATGATCAGGATGACGAGATGAGTTGATTTAGCCATGTCCGTCTGTCCGTCTGTCTGTCTGTCTGTCTGTTTGAACGCAAACTAGTCCCTCAGTTTTTGAGATATTTGGATGAAATTTTGTATGCGGCCACCATTTTCTAAAATAGGAATCAGTTGTCGGAACCAGCTAGATCGGACCGATATTACATATAGCTCCCATACAACCGATTGTTCCGATAAATGGATTTTGGGCTATTACTCCTGTAATTAAAGATGTAGGAACGTAAAATTTTGTGAGAATTGTTTTTTTTTTTTATATAAGAACTGTCGGTGTTGAAAATCATTGTGATGTGATAAATGTTTCACATAGCCCCCATACAATCGATTGTTCCGATAAACGGATTTTGGTAGATAACTCCTGTAATTATATAGGTAGGAAAGTGAAATTTCGTAACAATTGCTCTTTTAGAATGTGGAATGTCGATGTTAAAAATCAATGAGATTGGACCAATATAACACATGGCCCCCATATAATCGGTAGTTCCGATAATTTCGGTAGGAGCTAAAGTTAAATTGAAACAGGCTGTACTGGGGATCGAACAGTGAAAAACGTGACGCTCATTCATGAAAGGTATATATGTAGCCTTTGGCGCAGCCGAAGACAGCTTTCCTTACTTGTTTTTTTTTAAGCCTTAAGTATTTAAAAGTGAAAAGGTCGTGTCCGCGCTGAACACTTTCTTACACATTTTTAGGGACGGCCTAATGTGATGACAACAAATACATGAAAATTTGCGACTTTTAATGTAAAGTTCGCAAACCACTGAAGATAGTAGTATTCCGCTTTCGGATTCACGTTCTTCGCGCCGAGACGCGTCTTTTGATACCTTTCCCAACTTTTTTCGACGTGTTTTCGTGTTGACATTTAGAGTATATGTACGTGCCCTTTTTTCCGGGATGAGAACCCGGAATCTTTAGAGTTATAAGCCGAACACACTACCGTTACACCATAGCGACCACGATGGACTTCGAGAGAAAAACGGGTATCATTAACTTAATAAGTAAATAAAATTGGTGATATTTATTTATTTGATACATTTTGATAAATTTCTTGTTCAAAAAGTGATACACTTTTTTCGAAAGCAGCGGCAACACTGCCTATGGGGCTACAAGAAATGGGTGATGGGAGATGGGTAGACTTGAACACATACGCTGTATTAAATTCCGCTGTCTGTGCCATTTGACTTTGATGGCGCCGCACAAGATATTTACAAATTAACTTATTTTATATCATAAATATGTATAAACGGATAAATATATAAACATTTGTGTATATGGGTGTTTCCAGCGTTACGGACGTTCCATGCTGGCACACTATTTCTATATAAAACCTAGAGTAGGCTTTGGATCAGATTACTTTTCTTGCCATATATAGCCTTTGTACTCATCTTTCTTAGGTCATTAAAACATTTTTCTAAACATGACACATTACCACTGTAAAAGGGTTTAAACTTGCCGTCCGCTTCTCTTCATTCAACAGCCCTGTCCTGTTAAATATTGCCAATAATTACAGTTGATATAATTGGCGATTTGTTAATTTGAACGATAATATCTGTTGTTTCAACTATTGGATGTATATATCCAATACTCTTGATTATTAACAAAAATGCCAGTTGTGTTGCCAACTAGTACTGTTGAATGAACAGATTTGGTTATTTTTAACAGATTTACCAGTTAATTCAACAGGGAAGGAACTGTCATTTGAAAAAACAACAATTTGGCAGTGAATCCAACAGCGAAGATACTGTCATTACTAACGTAGAGCAAAGGTGCACTTAGACGCCATCAAGCATAAGTACGCGATGGTGTGATGGTTAACATCTCCGTTCAGCGGTCAAAGCAGTGTGAGCTCGATTCTCGGTGGAGGCAACAAAGCAGCGTTTGAAAGTGTCATTTACAGCCCTATGCTGCGCGTTACCGGTAAAATTGCCATCGGCAAACAATTTTCCCTAAAATTACCAAATAAAGTGGCTGCGATTCTGAGCAGATGGTAACGCTCTAATGGCAAAAAAAACTCACCAGTGTGTATGGTGAATTGAAAAGCAAACCACAACTCTTCTATGAGCATTTTACAGGCTTCTTTTGGAAACGAAAATGTTGCTTGAAATTATTGGAAGGAAGTTGCAACGGATCATGACTGTCCCGAAGGCTTTTCAAGTTGTGTCTCCGCTCCAAAATTTTATCATTTTCATCTTCTTCAGCCAGCAGCAACAGTATTAACGCGGACATTTTTACTATATTAAAGGAATTACTGGCGTTAGAAACGTTATACACAGTTTTTATTGTGATTTATTAATACTATATACCTGTTTATTTGTTTGATTTTCACTTTGTTTTATTTATTTTGTTTAATTTTCACTTTATTTTGTTCAATTGCACTTTCGCTTTTTTATTTTTCAAAGTAAACATCAGCTGTTTTATATTGATGTTACCACATGTTACCTCCTATTTTGGTGGTAACGGTGTTACCAGAAAACTTTTGCCCTCAGAATACCAAAAAGGAGTAAAAGTTGCCGAGTGAATTTGTTTGCCGGTAATAATAAAGTTATTACCACAGTAGAATTGACCTGTTAGAACAAAGCTGTAATTAGACGCTGGCAAGCATAAGTAAGCGATGGCATAATGGTTAGACAGTAGACACTTGGGTTGAGCGTTCAAGAGCCCTGATTTCGATTCTCGGTGAAGTCACAATATAAGAACTCTAAAAAAAATATTTTTTTTTTGTTTTTTTTTTTACTTCACAGAGCCAAAAATGCCTAATAAAATTAATAAGATTGTCTTCATGATCAGCTTTTGGGCAAAGGGGTAGTCGCAACGGTGCAAACGAAGAAAAAACTGTAGAGAAATCTTTTTGGTTTTAAGAAGAAATTCTTATTAAAAAACTATACATTTAGTACAAAGGTGTAGTTAGACGCTGGAAATTATTAGTATACGATGGCCGGATGGTTAGCAGCTGGGTTTAGCAATCGAAAAATTGTAAGTTCGATTCTCTCTCTTTTTTTCCTAATTAGAAATGTTAAAAAGAAATCTTCTTAAATATATTTATGAGATTTTCCTTTGAAACATTAACAACTCTACACATATCGGTAATTAGAAGCTGGCAATCAAAAGTGAGCGATGGCCTGATGGTTAACAGCTGGGTTTATCATTCCGAAAATTGTAAGTTCGATTCTCGGTGAGGGCGATATCATTTTATTTTTCATTTAAAATATTAAAAAGAAAATCTTCTTAATAACATTAAAAAGACTGTCTCTACAATAATAAGAAGCACATCTTCTTGAAGAAAATCTATAGAGATATCTTATGACTTTTGTTCTATTTTATTAGGCATTGTGGGCTCTGTGTTATTTTGGTGTTAATAGTGATATTTTATTTTAGTTATATATTTTAGTTATATATAAAAAAAATGATATTGATTTCACCTGGAATCCTGGATAGCCTAAGCCAGATCGCGGAACTGGACATATGGACTTGATGGCCTTCATAAAGTCATCTAAGTGGTTCGAGGAGGAGTAACGGTGTCGGTTTAGGAGTGTCAGTCCCGGGATTCTGCTATGTGGAAACTCCCAACAACTCAGGGATTTCGCTTTTGACTTTCCAATGCTGGTGGTATCACAACGGGCCTTTCAAAACTTTCCTAAGTGTGCTTCTACCTAACCTAACCTCACCGGGAATCGAACTCCGAATACCTAAAACAACAAAATTTTCTGTTAAAACAACAGCTTAACTGTTAACTTAACAGCATAAATATACAAATCTGGCATACGAACAGTACCGTTTGTTAAGAATTTGTAAATTCAACAGTGATATCTGGCAAATCAACTGTCACGGTTCTTAACACTTAACATAAAACTTGTTGAAGCAACAAGTTATTTACAGTTGATTGGACAGAAATTTGTTATATTAAACAGTAATTTTAACGAACTAACGGCATCTGTTGTTTCAACAGATATATCGTTTGGATGGTTTTTGTCAGTGAAATCTTTTGTTTTAACCTGCAATCCAGTTCATTCTATTCTATTTTTTCTCTGTGTGTATATATATGCCCATATGTGTACAGATAAAAACGCGTGAATAATATAATAATATTATTCGTTAAGTAATCAGTACTAACTGATATGACTAGTCACTGACTGGCCAAGAGGGTAAGGGGCGGTAAGGTAGTCCTGTCATACACTACCCACAAGTTCGCGGGGATCTAATCAATCAAGTCACAGTCTGCAGTACCAGCCTAACGATGGCGTCAGTCTATATGCCCTACGATGCCGAAGAACCTCCTCCACAGAGGGAGGTAAAAGAAACTGACGCTAATGCTCATCACGTCCAGTGGGGAAGCTATCAATGCTAGGGGCGAGTCTTTGTTTGACTACCCTGCAGCGAAACCTCAAACTAGTCAGAAAAATACTAGTATACAACTATAATTTTCTGTCAGAACTCATACTAGTCAGGAAATATCCATTTTATACCAGTATACAACTAGAATTTTCTGGCTGAACACATACTAGTCAGGAAATATCCATTTCAAACCAGTATACAACTATAATTTTCTGTCAGAACTCATACTAGTCAGGAAATATCCATTTCATACTAGTATACAACTAGAATTTTCTGGCTGAACCCATACTACTCAGGAAATATACATTCCTTACTAGTATACAACTATATTTTCTGGATGAAATTATACCAGTTAAAAAATACAAAATTCATTCGTTTCGTTTTCTCTCATAATTCATAGATGCTTTTTCGTGATAGGGTAAATACAAATAGCCGCTGCTTTCTTAAGAATAAACATGGACTAGTATATGGACTAGTTCACTTTATGGAAATTATACTAGTCCTGGTTGAACTAGTGTGGAACTGGTATTTTACAACTAGTGTGAAAATGGTATTTCCTGACTAGTAGATAACTGGTATATTCTGGTCGAAATCTGACAATTGACATCTCGTAGGACATCAACACGTAAAAAATCCCAGTTGCTTATATGGAAAAAAGACAAAACACTGACTAGTTCGGCCCGGTGCACCAACTAGTTGTAAAGTAGTTTTCAACTAGTTGCTTTCGCTGCAGGGTATTTATTAACACATATATATACACAATGAAATATTAGCTAGGGACCTACCTATAACGGCGCTCTCAAATGCCCTAGAGCAGTATTGTCCAGTGCCAAAACCACGCGGTAAACATAGGCTACATTGGTGGTCCTACGACCTGGACTCGCTCCGCAAATCAGGTAGGACAGAATTTAATATGGCCAAGAGCCTTGAACAAGAGACACATTGGCTCGAATATAAAGTTAAACTTAGGGCCTACAAAAAAGCTCTAAGGCAGGCGAAGAGAGTATCGTGGAGAAATTTCACACTGGGGTCGAAAATGTCGACAATACAGGGATAAGCTATTTGCGAAAACCTGACGGATCCTGGACGAGCAGGGGGGGGTGAAACCTACAGCTGCTCTTGAATACGCAGTTTCCAGGGAACTTGCGTGAGGACCCTTAGCACCCACAGCAAACCTGGCTGTAAACATACCCATTACGGAGGAAAGGGTTAGGTGGACAGTTAAAAGCTTCGGACCGTTCAAGGCTGCCGGGCCAGACGGGACTATTCCCGCACAACTCATAAACACGTTGGAGACATCAGCCAAATGGCTAGTATTTCTTTATACAGGCTGCCTGGCTCTTACTTACATTCCGTGCTCTTGGAGAAGCGCCACGGTAGTGTTTATTCCTAAGGCGGAGAAGGCGTCACATTACGAGCCCAATGACTACAGACCGATCAGTCTCTCGTCCTTTGTACTCAAAACCTTCGAGAGGATAGTAAACGACTACCTCTCCACTACTATTGATAGCAACCTTATCTCTAGCTATCAACATGCATACACCAAAGGGAAATCTACGGACACTGCGCTTCACAGCCTAGTTTATGTCATTGAAAAATCGCTGTATGAAAAGGATTACCGTCTCGTGGTCTTCCTAGACATTGAAGGAGCTTTCAACAACATAAGGCCTGATGCTATTAACACTGCTTTAACAAATCTGGGCATAAGCAGGTCTGTTGCTGGACTTATTGATCAACTACTAAAGGCTAGAAGAATAGTTTCATCACTGGGATCAGTTGATTTATCATGCTATATCACAAGGGGAACGCCTCAGGCTGGTGTTCTCTCCCCGCTTCTATGGAACCTCCCTGTCAACTCGGTGCTGCGAGACACAAGCTAAGGGGCGGGAAGGTAGTGGGATATGCAGACGATTTATCTATTGTATATGGGGGCAAATTCCCACAAACCCTGAGCGACTTGATGCAAGTAGCACTGCGAGAGGTTTCCTCATGGCGCTCGCACTGCGGGCTGAGCATCAACCCGGGAAAAGTCGAACTTGTCCTTTTCACCAACCGGTATAAGATACCGTCGTTACACCTACCAACACCGAATGGCGTGCGTCTTAACTTGGCTGACAAAGCCAAGTTCCTAGGCACAGTTGTGGACCAGAAGAAAGGCAAAAAATTGGGGCTCAGCCCCAAAATATGCAAATGGATCTACACTGCAGTCATTCGACCAATCATGCTATATGGAGTCGTGGTATGGTGGCCTGCGCTGAGCAAGGCAACACATCTAAATCTGTTAGGTAAAGTCCACAGATCTTGTATGATCTGTATAAGCGGTGCATTAAGAACAAGGCCCAACGAAGCACTCCAGGCCATTCTTAGCATTTTGCCACTCGATCTGGAAGGGCACCGGGCAGCAGCAGCATCGGCTCTGCGTCTAAGGGAAACCTCCGGATGGGGTGCAAGCACTACTGGACACTCCAGTATTTTGGGATCCTACAGTTTCCTCCCGCTGAGCACAAATCGTTGTGCGACTACAACCGTCGGAGATAGCTGTTTTAAAATAATTATTCCAGGCAGGGAAGAATGGGATAGGACTGATCGGAGTCCCGCTACTCATGGCGGCACTTATTTATACCGACGGCTCGAAGTTAGACGGCAGAGTTGGAGGAGGGGTTTATTCAAAGGATCTGAACCTCTCCTTCAGACTACTTGATCAGTGCAGTGTCTTCCAGGCTGAAGTCTCAGCAATCATGGACGCCGCGGCTTGGATAGGTCAACACACTATCGGACAGGACATTGTTATTCTCAGCGACAGTCAAGCGGCCATCAAATCCCTTGTCTCTTACTCGTTCAACTCTGAACTGACGCTAAGCTGTCGTCGATCTCTACAAGAGATGGCCCAACAGAACCGCGTGAACCTCACATGGGTCCCGGATGGCTGCAAACCAAACAAACCTGGCCAAAATTGGATCATAAAAGATCAAGTTACATTTATGCCCTAAGGAGAAGAAGGTAACAAGCCTTTTAACACTTCCCATCATTTTCTTCGGGTGGTTTAAAGATCAATCTCATTTAACTCTTCGCCAATCTTGATAATCTACGATGATTACTTGCAGAGATATGTAGTATGAAAAAACCCATTTTTATGGAGGGTGCCACATCCCCTCCCTCCCCTTTCTGCAGATGGTACTATAGATAAATCTCATTTAACTCAGTAGCTATTTTAAATATTCTAAGATGAATACTTCGAGCGATATGACGGACAAACAATTTTATTTCACAGAAGGGAGTGACTATTCTCTTCTCTCCTCAAAACTTCAGACAATTTACCCCATTTTCAGCTAAGTCCGAACCCTGGTTTAAAACTTTAGGAATTCCATATTCCAAAGCATAACCAGAACAACAACAAAAATATGGGACAAATTTAATATTGCATATTGGGAGAAAATATTATGCTTCACGAAGAAACGTTCACATTTCTCTAAATTTCACTTTCACATGATACACTGGCGAAGACGTGTAGCTCCATAAGTAAAATGGCAACAGTGGTAACAACAACAGTGACACCGTTATGGTAACACGTACACGCATCCATCAAACAACCCGTCAAAGTATGTCAGTCAGTTAGACTAAAAGGAGGCTGCGTGAATATTGCCACCAATATCAATATGCTACTACTCCAGTAGTGATGCTGTTGTTGTGATGCTCGACGGGTTTCCATCCACACCGTTACCTTAAGCTGGAATTATTGGTGATGTTTGTCGTAACGCTGTAGTCGTATCCCTAACGCAACCCTATGCGATACATTTTTATCGATTATTGGTGCGGTAACCGTAAACAGCTGATTGACTGCAAAAACTTTTAAGCAATAAGCAAAAACCAATTGGTTGGCTACGATCCGGTTACGACCTTAGCGTTACGATATGGCACCAATAATCGATTGCATTAAATCCCATAAGGTTGGTCGAATCAGCTGCTTGGATACGACTACAGCGTTACGACAACCATTTCACTTGCAAATGGAAGTAACATAAATCATCAAACAAACAAACAAACAAAAAAGCGTTACGACAAACATCACCAATAATTCCAGCTTTACCTTGTTGCTTTGCCTTGATGTAGGCAGCCTGGTTGGCCGCGAATGTCAACGTGTCAATCGAGCACATTAGGCGAAGCCATCAGATCTCAAACTTACAACAAGTACATTTGAATCATGAAGGTAAATAGATTCGATACACATTTGCACACATTAGGTACATATTTACATTCAGATGTTCATACATACAAGTGTGGGTAAATGGACTTTTAACGTTTCGCATTTCAAGCTAATAAATTGTGAAAAATATTTATATTAAATAATTTTTATTACCACTAAATGCATATTTCAACGATAAGATAGAACTATGTAAATGATTTTCCTTTAGGTAAATTGTGTGGAAGTTTAGTTGCGATCAGCTGTTCTGGTGCAAACACTTGATATGGCTTCAGTTTGTACTGTGCAGTTCAATCAGATATCAATGAAAGCTAAAAATCAAAAGAAAAAATATTAAAAAAAAAAATTAGAAATTTAAAAATTAAAAAGTTTTCCAACGAAATTTTCTGGTATTTTAATCTTGTCACCATTCACAACGAATAATGGTTAAATGCTGTTGCGTAAGCTCGCCCGAACAAACGACACAATCGTCAACATCTGCTAAAGCTTCGTACAGCCGAAATGCTTTTA
Source organism: Campiglossa producta (assembly GCA_964058755.1). Classification (NCBI taxonomy): domain Eukaryota; kingdom Metazoa; phylum Arthropoda; class Insecta; order Diptera; family Tephritidae; genus Campiglossa; species Campiglossa producta. Next base: position 30,237,864 of record CAXKVI010000004.1, read on the forward strand.
TGCATTTTCTAAGTGAATATAGGAAGGTCTGCCATCGTCGCGCACCAGCATGGATGACGGCCACTGAAGCAGGCGCAGTTTGGTCAAGAATGCCACTCAATGATAAGTACTACTATATTGAGGCGGCTCGTAACGCTGGTTATGTATACAAGGCGCGTGATCGTCGTATGAATCGCGTGATGCGACATCTGCGCAAGTCTCTAACGGAACATGACAGCCGGGTTGATTTGTTACAACTTTCGTCGGCCGTTAAGCAGATGCAATTATGGAAGCGCAAAACATTGGATGAAATTTGTCGGCGTTAAAGCTGATTGCAGGGGCCTTATCATGTAATTCGATTCTACAGCAAATGCTATTCGAAAGCTGTCAAATAACATACATTTTTTTCAAATGCGAAACAAATTTCTATCGGATCGAGTTACATGATAAGGCCCCTGATCCATATGGATAGATCAATATTAGTATATTGATAACTTGTGTGCTACAATCTTTTTGGGTCGGTCGTCCTCAATGTTTATTGTAATGTAGTCCAAATTTTTGTGTAAAGTACATAAATGTTTCAAATAAAAAATATTTACTTTTTTTAATAAATAAGTCGTTTTAGTGATTTTTGTTTCAGCAAATTTTTATCAATAGTGTTTGATTCACCATTAAAGGGGTGAATACAAGAAAACGGTCAAGAAACTTGTTTATTTTTGCAATTTTCCAAATTTGGAATTTCATCACATTTGACCTCATTTGCCGAACAATACAATCCACAGTTCCTCAAAAGAGCAACCCTGCGGGTGTTCCAAGTTAGGGATTGCCAATTACCTTAATGGGTAATTGACGTGTGATAACTTTTGCACTATGCACAGCTGTAAATAACAATTTCAACTAGTTTTTTTTTTTAAGAAAATGGGCCAATTATACCAGGAAAAGACAAATTTGCCAGTGTAAACGGTGTCGAACTGGGTCATTTGAACTCGCAAAATTTGGAGCGGTGTAAATGTACTATTACGCCAGGTTTGTTTATAGTACATTTACTCAGCACCAAATTTGGTAAATTTGGTGAAAAATTGCAAATTTGGCGGTTTTTTCCATACAAATTTCATTTTCCAAATTTGGAATTCCATCGCATTTGGCCTCATTCGCTGAACAATACAATCCACAATTCCTCAAAATAGCAACCCTGCCTGTGTTCCACATTTAGAATTGCCCAGCAAGAACCTTAATGGGTAATTAACGTGTGAAAACTTTTGCATTATGCACAGTTCTAAATAACAATTTCAACTATTTTTTTTATGATATTGGACCAGTTCCACTAAGAAAAGAGAGAAACCTTCTTGATTCTTCATTTATTATTACTCTACATGTGTTTAAAACATCAAGGTGGTGCATTTTTATTCGGTGGCTTTGTATTCTGGTAGAAGATTCTTGCAGGGAAGGTGAAGCCAAATGCAAATTTGCCAGTGTAAACAGGTTCGAAATGACACATTCAAATTCGCCAAATTTGGTGCAGTATAAATGTACTATTACTGACCAAAAAAAGTTCAGAGCAGGTTAGAGCAGAGCAGAGCAGCTGTCAAAATAGAAATAGAGCAACTTAGAGCAACTCAGAGCAAAAATGCCATGAAACACTTGAATCTCGATAGTTCCTTTTTATTTGGTTTTTTTGTTTAAATCTTCAAAATTAATGCAAATTCACGTATACAAAAACATTGATTTTCTTGCTAGCTAATTTGTTTTCAAAAAATTATTTTTTCCTGACTGACAATTGCTCTGCTCTAACTTACTCCATAAAAAAGCTAGAGCCGAAATTTGTGATCTGGACAAAATGTATTCAACAAAGTGTGATTGACAGTTAAATATTTTCTCTTGTAAGGGGCTATAATGTCAAACGAATGTAAACAAATGAATTAATCCTTTATGGTGCACCACATGTAAATTGGGTATCATTTTCTCTTCATTAATATTAGCAATAATTTACCCTTATATCATTCGCGATTTTTGTAAAAAATGTTTGGTTACAGTTTTCTTACCTTAGCTTATAAAAGAGTTGAATTCCAACCGTTCTTCACTGGCACCGAAGTTTTTTTCACTACCAATAAAATACCTCTAAATTTGCTACCGAATATTCTTTCGTATTGCTTATTTGAATTAAAGGTAAAATATAAATATTGAAAATTTAAAACAAAAGTTAATTTAAAAATTTTCCTAAAAGTTTATAAACGGAAAAAATGGTTTTCAAGTGGGTTAAAATATTTTTTCTGTTTGACATTATACCCTGGTTCCGATTGAGAGCAACGTCAAATTCAAGCACACTTTGTTGAATTCATTTTGGATCTGGATTACTCTACCCAGTGGGAAAAGGTAATGTTTAGCTTATGTATAGCTCCTATAGACTATACATGAAAACATGCATGAATTTTTCTACAGCGATGTCTAAGGAAAAGTAATGTGTCGTTCGCCTACAAACTGAAGCGACGTGTTTACATTACTTTTTATATTACTTTTTATAAATGAAAAGATGTATTACCTTTCCGGAATGAAAAGATGCGCTACAAGGGATACATTATATCTTGCATTACCTTTCTAGAATGAAAAGATGCATTGCAAGGAACACATTAAATTGTACATAACATTTCATGAATACATATCTGTAATAACTTTCCTTGTGGAATAACAAGGACATTAACGCGCCATGAGGCTCTACAGCGGTAGAAGAGAGAAGGTCCTATTTTTGAATGTTCTCTATATTTTGAATGTTTTAAGGTTTTGTAGCTTTTTTGTTGAAGTTTGAATTTTTTTACAAAGCCTGCTTCTGTGAGAAGTAAATTTTCAAACTACAAATAAAAAGCGACACATTACTCCCTTCCTTGCTTTTGGTATGATCTTTTCTAACATCAAAATTCGTACATCTTTTCATGTATGAAAAACCTTTTTTTTTAAACTACAAATCAAAGATTGAGCGACACATTACTCCCTTCCTTGCTTTTGGTATGATCTTTTCTTATAACAAAATTCGTCACATTTGACCTCATTTGCCGAACAATACAATCCACAGTTCCTCAAAAGAGCAACCCTGCGGGTGTTCCAAGTTAAGCCCTATATACACTTATTTTTGAGCGTGAACGTGGGTGAGCGTGAACAATTTTCTTCTGTGTAATATGTTGATATTACTGCACTTTTCCAAGTGGATAAACAACTAAAATATCTTTGATATTACTGCTTTTAAACTTAAGTGAAAGTGTTAAATATGCTTTGAAATGCTTATTTTACTATCTCACAGTGAATTGTGTGCGAACGCAAAGTGACACAACCCCTTCGCAAGTGAGTGTTGAAATTTGGCAATTACCACGCCAAACTGTGATGTTTTTTTACATTTTTTGGAGAGTTGAAGTCATTTGACAGATGTGCGTGAACGCACAAAAGAATTGATTTGGAATTCTTTTCATTTGCGTACGCAATAGAAAGTCTCCACTCATTCACGCTCACGTTCACACGGAACTGTATGAGGGTCTTTAGGGATTGCCAGCAAGAACCTTAATGGGTAATTGACGTGCACGAAAAACAATTTTTTTTAAAACTACAAATCAAAAATTGAGCGACACATTACTCCCTTCCTTGCTTTTGGTGTGATCTTTATAACAAAATTCATACATCTTTTCATGCATGGAAAAAAGTAATGCATTACCTACTTTCCCACTGGGTAGTTTTGTTTTGAGCGTACTCATGAAACAAAAGATAGAGCAACCTAGAGCAAGAAAAATGTTCGTTAAAACAATTTTGTGAAATATCTCAATCTGGCGTAATCTAGAGCAGCCGAATAAACAAATCTATTGTTTAAGGGCTGTTTACATTGTTCAATTTTGGGATCAATTTCCTTTGCATGTGCCGTTGATTCCAAATTAAATTGACTAGCCGTTTACATTAATCAATTTTTCTTGAAAAATTTTTGACAGTAGATATGTCATGAAAAAAATTAAATAAAAATTGAAAAAAGCATTTTTCTAAATTTTTTTCCAGCAATAATGCTGCAGCTGGGTTTTACATTGATTTGCTGTGCTCCAGAATAAATAGTTAACTTCCGTTTCTTTCCAGATTTTTCGCAGCACGGAGCCTGCCAATATTACTGCCGAAATCCTTGGCCAACCTCACTCACGACCATGACAGAAGCAAGCAAGGAGCTGGAAATATATGCGGTTGAACATTGATGTTGCTCCCCATCATTGATCCCGACTGTCCCTTTCGGCACCATACATCCCGCAAAAAACCCTGTTGTTGTAACAACATGTGTTGTTGAATTAACAGTTCTTGGTCGGAAATCAATCCGCTAGGCGCCGGTACTCTCTTGCGGTACATCCCGACTGTTGTAGCGATT
>CAXKVI010000004.1:30242426-30492723 GCA_964058755.1 Campiglossa producta
ACCCGTTTACACCATTCAATTTTCAGAAATTGAATGAAAAATCGATCAATGTAAACGCCGCTTTAGTTTGACTTTTTGTGTCATTAAAAAAAAAAAAAATTGACTGACATTTTTCGTTAATTTATTTTTTTAAATGTAAAAATTCAATTCGTGATTAATTTTTGTGTTTTGTGCTCCAAAGCTCAATGAAAATGAGAGATAAATATTTATAATAATCAACGACTTGGAGATAATCAAGGACTTGATTAGTTTTGAAGACACATCTGCAAATGGCATCATAAATGCCCGGCCCCATTCTTCGGCTGCATCAACACCCAAATGAGCTTATGGATTCGTCCAAATCAAATGGCACTGAAATGGTCACCAGCATCTTTACAGATTTAATCCGTAAATACAGCAGTTGCAACGGCAGCAATACAATTGGTGGATGGGGTGTTAGCATGATAGATCGTGTTAATTTAACAATAAAATCCTGTTAAATGAACATGATAGATCGTGTTGATTTAACGTAACATATCGTGTCAATTTCACATAATAGATCGTGTAAATTTAACAGGACGAAAGTGTTATTTCAACATAGTATAGTGTTAATTTAACATGTCTAATCGTGTTGATTTAACAAGAAAAATAGTGTTGTATTAACAGGAAATCATGTGGATTCAAACCTTTGTGATCATGTTAAATTCACACTGTTCCTTCATGTTGATTTAACATGTAGGAACAGTGAAACAGTAGCTTCATGTTAGGACAACATGAGCGATAGTGTTGAAAAATAATAACCTGAAAAAGTGTTAAAAAGTGTTGATTCAACATGAAAATTATTCTGCGTGCAGAGTTGGTTGCATTAGTTTTAGACATTGCACATATGATATTGCACAAATGTACCATACTACATAGTTTTTATATTAGAAAAACTAATTGAAAATAAATACAAAGTCTTTCAATCGGGTCTGATTTTATATATATAGATTTTTTATTGTTGTTGTGGAGTTCTTGTTGTTGTTGTAGGGTAATTTTTGTTGTTGTAGGCTTCGTGTGGTTGTTGTAGTGTTTGTTGTTGTTGTTGTTTCAGCTTTGTGTACTTCTGCCTGACTGACATCTATGTCACGAATGAAGGAAAAGTGCCCGGACAAAGATAAGGAGAGCCTTATGCAGTATTTAATTAGTAAGAAAGAGACGCAAAACCATACACGTATACAAATTGTTTATTCAGGATTGTAATGTCGCTCTTGGCAACCTGAAGGAAACTTTGCACTACGGCCTGAAATAGATTTCATTCAGCCATACCTGACATTTGACTATTCAAATGACTGATATATGTCTAGTAGGGTAGCATCCCTACAAGACGGGCTGATATTTTTACTAACACAGTCACACTCTAAATTATCAATTCTGATGAAGTTTTGACGAAAACTCTGACAATTGTAATTTATTGTCATAGCTGACTGTCACATGAGGATGAAATGATTATAGCAACCAGTGGGAAAAGGTAATGTACAGCAATGCATAAAGTAATGTATAGCTCCTATAGACTATACATAAAAACATGCATGAATTTTTCTACAGCGATGTCATAGGAAAAGTAATGTGTCGCTCGCCTACAAAACTAAAGATACATGTTTACATTACTTTTTATATTACTTTTTATAAATGAAAAGATGCATTACCTTTCAAGAATGAAAATATGCACTAGAAGGGATACATTATATCTTGCATTGCCTTTCTTGAATGAAAAGATGCTTTACGAGGGACATATTGAATTTTGCATAACATTTTATAAATTTCCTTGTGGAGTAACAAGGACATTAAGACACAGTGAGGCTCTACAGCGGGGGAAGAGTTAAGGTCCTATTTTAAATGTTTGAATGACGAGATCGTCATGGGCTACGACCAAGATGAGTGCACCCAAAAAAAATATAATAAAAAAAACCAAAACCAAAAAGGCGCCGGCATCAGGGGCAAACAGTCCAGTCGACTCTCGACTTCTGAAAAGCCTCACAGCAGCAGAAAAAGCGATGAAGATGTAAGTAACGAGCAGCAGTCTCAAAATGAATTTAAATTGTATTTTTTTTTTGTTTAAAAGTTGTGTATTTTTTTTTGTTTGAAGTTACAAATAAAAATAGAGCGACACATTACTCCCTTCCTTGCTTTTGGTATGATCTTTTCTAACATCAAAATTCGTACATCTTTTCATGTATGAAAAACAATTTTTTTTAAACTACAAATCAAAGATTGAGCGACACCTTACTCCCTTCCTTGCTTTTGGCTGATCCTTTCTTATAACAAAATTCATACATCTTTTCATATATGGAAAAAGGTAATGCATTACCTACTTTCCCACTGAGAAATGATGCATTTTCAAGTTCTTTCAAAACTTAGAAATTGTAAATTAAAATATTTTAGTTTTCAAATTTAAATAGAAAAGAAGCGGTAAAATAAATTTGGCTGCAACAAAGGAAGATAAGAATAAAAACTTAACCAAATTAATTTAATTAAAGTAAATTCAACTTTGGATATTTGTGTAGGAGTTTTCTGGAAAAGGAAGTGCAAATAGGTTCCAGATAAATAGAAGAGAGAAGTGCAAGCAAAATTTGATAACAAGACTTGGAACTATTCTTGATTTGCCATTACCCCCGTCATTGGAGTATGAGGACAAAGGTTAGGAGGTAATCGGCAACGTTGATGAGCTTTAGCGCAGTTTAGAGCAGTGAACCAAGGACCCTCTGTCGGGCTTTTTTTATTTGTATGCTGTGTGTTATTTATTTGTATGCAAAGTTAATCAATAATAATACTTTTATCAGCCATTTTATTTCATTTTCAAAAATAAATATTTTAGTAAAAAAAAATGTTTGAAACATAATTTTAGGGGCCTATTACGGTTCGCGAGTCGCTTGAGTTATTCGAGTCGCCTTATTTGGCGAGTCGCCTAGCTCGAATGATTATGGATAGCGAACAAACTAGTTCGCCTGAAACATTTTGTTGCCAGTTCTAAAAACAGAAAGCGGTGAACGTCAAATGTAAAAAAAAACTTCAAATTGAACAAAACAGAAGTTTCAATTATTTATTAGGTTTGTTTACTGACCAAAAAATAGTTCAGAGCAGGTTAGAGCAGAGCAGAGCAGGGCAGCTGTCAAAATAGAAATAGAGCAACTCAGAGCAGAAATGCCATGAAACACTTGCATCTCGATAGTTTCTTTTTTTTTGGTTTTTTGTTTAAATCTTCAAATATAATGCAAATTCACGTATACAAAAACTTTGATTTTCTTGCAAGCTAATTTTTTTGAAGTTTTCAAAAATTGATTTTTTCCTGACTGACATTTGCTTCTCTGCTCTTACTTACCCAGTGGGAAAGTAGGCAATGCATTACCTTTTTCCATGCATGAAAAGATGTATGAATTTTGTTATAAGAAAAAATCACACCAAAAGCAAGGAAGGGAGTAATGTGTCGCTCAATCTTTGATTTGTAGTTTAAAAAAAAATGTTTTTCATATATGAAAAGATGTACGAATTTTGATGTTAGAAAAGATCATACCAAAAGCAAGGAAGGGAGTAATGTGTCGCTCTATTTTTATTTGTAGTTTGAAAACTTCAAAAAAAACAAAAATACACAACTTTCAAACATAAAAAAAATACAATTTAAATTCATTTTGAAACTGCTGCTCGTTACTTACATCTTCATCGCTTTTTCTGCTGCTGTGAGGCCTTTCAGAAGTCGAGAGTCGACTGGACTGTTTGCTCCTGATGCCGGTGCCTTTTTGGTTTTGGAGTTTTTTTTTATATTATATTTTTTTGGGTGCACTCATCTTGGTCGTAGCCCATGACGAGCTCGTCATTCAAACATTTAAAATAGGACCTTAACTCTTCCCCCGCTGTAGAGCCTCCCTGTGTCTTAATGTCCTTGTTACTCCACAAGGAAATTTATAAAATGTTATGCAAAATTAAATATGTCCCTTGTAAAGCATCTTTTCATTCAAGAAAGGCAATGTAAGATATAATGTATCCCTTGTAGTGCATATTTTCATTCTTGAAAAGTAATGCATCTTTTCATTTATAAAAAGTAATATAAAAAGTAATGTAAACATGTATCTTTAGTTTTGTAGGCGAGCGACACATTACTTTTCCTATGACATCGCTGTAGAAAAATTCATGCATGTTTTCATGTATAGTCTATAGGAGCTATACATTACTTTATGCATTGCTGTACATTACCTTTTCCCACTGGGTAGTTTTATTTTGAGCGTACTCATGAAACAAAAGATAGAGCAACCTAGAGCAAGAAAAGTGTTCGTTAAACACAATTTTGTGAAATATCTCAATCTGGCGTAAGCTAGAGCAGCCCAGTAAACAAACCTATTATTATTTTACGTTTTTATTGAATATTGTAGTTAAGAGCCAGACAAGCTGCATATACATAGAAAAACCAACCATTTCCAACGTTTGCGGAGTGTATAGTCGACATTCTCGACCGCAGTACAAAAATTTCTCCACAAAGTTCTCTTCGCCTACCTCAGAGCCTTGTATGTTTATATTTATATCTGAGTCATTGAGTCTCCTTGCGAAGGCTCTTGGCCTTATTAAATTGTTTCCTCCACCAGTGTGGCCTATGTTTACAGCGTGGTTTGGCACTGGACAGGCCTTATCGAGGGCATTTGAGAGCGCCGTTGTAAAGGTCGTAACTAGGTCTTCCGGCTACGTACAGGACATACCACCACCGGTCTTTGGCGATGGCCAAACTGTCGTTGTCTCGGTCAAGGATGCCTATTACGATCCGGTCCATGGTCACTTCAGCAAAGCTTGGTTTAGCCCAAAATGACCACAAAATGACACCACTATATCCCCGAAATTACCCCAAAATTATCCCAATATTACCACAAAATGACCAAAAAATATCTCCAGAATGAACACAAAATTAGTCAAAATGACCACAAAAAACCCCCAAAATTACCCTAAAATATTCCCAAAATGACCACAAAATGACACCAAAATATTCCAAAAATGACCACAAAATAACGACTAAAATTTCCTCGAAATTAGTCCAAAATGACCCCAAAATATTCCAAAAATAACCACAAAATAACAACAAAGTATCATCAAATTTAGTCCAAAATGACCATAAAATAACTCCAAAATATTCCCAAAATTACTCCAAAATGACCACAAAATGACACCAAATTATTTAAAAAATTACCACAAAATAACAACAATATATCCCCGAAATTAGTCCAAAATGACCACAAAATAACCCCAAAATGACAACAAAATATTTCAAAAATGACCATAAAATAACAACAAAATATCCCCGAAATTAGTCCAAAATAACCAAAAAATTACCCCAAAATATTCCCAAAATGACCACAAAATAACAACGAAATTACCACAAAATGACCCCCAAATAATCCCAATATGACCATAAAATCAAATTTTTCCTCCTAGTCACCTTCAAATTCTGTTAGCTAGATTTGACACCCCCGGCGAAGGAATTTGGATCGAGTCGCAAACAGTAATCGCTTCACATTTGAACTACAATTTGTATATGATCGAAAGTTCATACTACATAGTACCATATTCTTTTAAAATAAGATCAGTATTAGCTTTTAGAAACTTTTTACAAAGGTTAAAGAGTGTGACTCCTGGGACATTTTCCTGTTTTTCGTGACACAATTTTTAAGTTTTTTCAGTATTATAGATGCAGTTCCCTAAAAATTTAGCTATGCAACTAGTTACCCCTAACCCATGATAATAAAAAGACCTTTATTGTAAAGTTCTGTCAGAGCAGTGGGAGTTTATGGCATTCTAAAAATTTGCTACTTTTCCTCTTTTAGGTGGAATGTCCCACTGACTTTATTTGCAACATAGGTAGGTGCTGCTTTAACTTAACAAACAAGTTATTTGAAAAGCAAGTAGTTATGTACATGAGTTAATAACTTTTTTATCTTACGAATGTCCTACCAATTTCTTTCAAGAGAACTTTTTTAGAAGTTAAACATTATTTAGTTTATCTTATTAAACTGACCATTACTAATTTTGAATTTGCACTAAAATTATCAAATGTATTAAAATTTTCCCAAAATATTGTCGTGCAGTCTTATAAAACAAAATTTTTTTCTTAGGAAAGCGGTGAAAGTGATTTGAAAATCCAAAATGTTTTCTTATTAACGGTCATTTCATCAACACATATTGCTTAAGCCTTTAAAAACTGTCCAAATTAATGAGTCTTACCATGCTTTCATTCGTGTAGAAACTTTACCATATCTAAGTAATGATAATGCAAAAAATCGCAATATCTCGCGAAAATGACCTAATATAGAAAAAAGGAGGACACCCTCATAATCTACAGCCAAAAATAGAGTTCACGTGTTTCAGCGTTTTTATATGTCATTTCAAAATAAAAATTCTATATATAGTTTAGTTTTCACTTTAGGGTAAATTCAGCGTCACTTACGTTTCACGCTTCAGTCTAAAAATGCATTTTTAGTGGTAATTTTCAATAGTTCTTAAAATCGAGTTATACAATTTCAAGTGCATTCGGGCCATATTTACGAATCAATTTAAACATGCCTTATTATATTAATTAATTAATACATAGTTCCAGAAAATTGGTACTTTAGGTGGTGTCACTTACGTTTCCGCACGGATTTCATTTTTTGAGTTCTTCAAATTTAGATGCCAAACTCTGCGAATTGCGGAGCTACAGTTGGACAAAATTATGTTTATTCAAAAGGCTCTTTTATTTAGTAAATATAAAGACCCAAAAATATTGTTTTTTTCAAGCCTACTATAGTTTTTTTTATAATGTATTGCAGGTGATCAGTGTCACTTACGTTTCATGGAGGCGTCACTTACGTTTCAAATCTCGTAAATTCGTTACAGAAATGAGGTTATATTAGATCTACAATGAGCCACATGGTGTTTCAGTTAAAATTTCTAACAAATATTCCTTAATAAATCACCTATATTAAAAAATTCAGGGGTTTTTAAGTATCCTTTACTTTCTTTTCGAGTCTTGAGATTTCCGTACGTAATTTTTTTCTAAGTTATAATTCACATTACTTTGTATAATTTTCTCATATCTAAGGAATTCTGTATATATGCGTATATAATCATTTTAAATTGAAAAGAGAATTATTAAATCAGTAGTGCAGCTTATTAAATTAGCCTTAATTAAGTTAAGATGGCATGAATTACATTAAAGATACTTATTGTGAAATTATCATGGAAGCCTAAGTGATTTTTATTTGTCTGGTACCTAAGATGATCGTAATGGCTTATAGGGGCTTCAATATTATTCTTGTTAGGGCTGTTGATTGCGTGGGTGGTTTGTTTGTCTGGCGATCGTGTATATGAACCACACGAAACAGAAGCTACGGGTATTTAAGCCAGGCTTATGGTAAGTACAACCAATCGACGGGGCTCATAACATAAAATTTTGCACGATACTTTGATAAAATTAAAGACAACGCACTGAATACCCCCTCAACAGATACTTGCTTCGCTAGAACAGCTACAGCAAATAGGTATAAGGGACATTAATTCCGAGCATATTCTTCCTCATCTTGCTGGCGATGTCCACTTTGAAACAAATCAATTTATTTTTATCTTCCTCGAAATAGACTTCCGTATATTTTCACAATTGTTGCTCGTAATGTCTACTAAGTTGCGAGAGTTAATGGATGTTCCATACTTGCTGCAGTACGGTTCGATCCATGTTTTAAAATAGGTCAAATGAACGAAACGGAAATTTTTCCTTGTTGATATTAACGTTGTTCAAGCACACTTTAGGCTTTTTAAAGTGTCTGTAGCTGATTTGCCCTCTACCTGTCACAGATACCTATTTGTTTTGTGTGTTAGGACATAGTGCCGATTAATGGTGAATCTGTTTGTTCCACACAGTAGCTTATCACACGTTAAGCACTTAACCTTTCTTTCGTCCGCAATGACTTTGTACAATTTCCTATCTTCTATTGGTTTTAAAGCTATTTAAATGGCAAAATGTACCGGTGTACAAAAGTTTGAATACAACCGTTGCAACTTATTTAAAAAACCAATCAAGTGAGCCTTGAACTTGTTTTTATTTTTTTCTTAAATCGAGCATCGTTCCGTTACTCTGAAACTACGACCGATTTACAAGATGGAATGCTTTCACATACCGCAAACCTCTTGCTACAATGGTTACAGGAGGATTTGAACTTTTTTCGATTGCTCTATAAATTTTGTTTGAAAAGTTGACTACTTTATAGGCTGGCTATTTTTACATGGCCGATGGCCTAGGAGGTAGTCACTAGTGCTTACTCCTGCATGACTTCAAGCTAACTTTTTCAAGGTGGATTTAAGCTAACTATGTATATTGAGCAAACTTTGGCCTTAAGCTGATTGCTTTGCACGGGCTTTAAGTTAGCTTCTTTGACAGCTACTTCGGATGAGGTTATAGTCGAAAATCTTGCGCCTTTTAATACACTTTTCCACTTTGACCCCCTTATTTAAAAAAATAAAAAGGTTTAATAATAAGAAATTTATGGCGGCGATATGCCTACAGGTTAACATATATGTATGTTTTAGTGTCCGGCCGAAGAGAGAATTTTCGACCGAAGCCGTAGCCGAATATCTCATATTTGGCCGAACACCAAGCCGAATACGAAAATAAAAAAAAGTAAAAAAAAAATCAGTGTTCTTCTTCAGTCCGGCTTGTTTATACATATATAAGTTATCGCTGATAACTTTTCAGAATATTTCAAAATAAAGTAAATGCAAAATTATGAGTACATTTTATTTCATATAGATATAGCGCAAACCCTCCCATCAATTCGGCCAAAGTCATGCTTAAACTTTATTAGACGTAAAAATATCTTAAATCGACGTTATGGTAACTTTTTTTGGTAGGTGATGTATTTTTAGTTGCCCTCAAATCTTATTTTTCATTCCTTAACTTTCTATATAAAAAAAAAATTCGTTATTGAACAGATCTATTGTTTGGCATCTTTTATTCGGCCTTTTTAGCCAAAGGCCGGAGTCGAATATAAAATACCAGCCGAATACGTCGTATACTGAAGCTTGGCCGAACCTTCGGTCGGACCTTGATATGTATGTATATAGAGGTGGGTACAAATGTGCCACAGTGCATTTTCGCTTTAAAGAAAGTTAGAATTTTGTTAATTTCGCATTTTTTGTGAAAATTTATTGCCACGTGACTGCTTTCGTAAGTGTTTGTGCATTGGGGCAACAGCATGTTGCATGCTACGACTCCGAGTTCAGCCACGTATAAATGTAGTGCAACCATGCAGTCAAACAAACCTATTTTAAACTGCTTCACAACTAGTATGAGTCCCTGTTGTTATTGTTGTTGTTGTTAACAGCAAAACCACTCCCCAAAACCGAAATCGACAGTCCTTGACCGGATATGTACCCGGTACTGCCCGACTGTCGTGGTAGCGATTTCGTATGATCAATGGAACCTTCTAGGTCATGTAATCACTCCATCCATGAGGAAGGAGAATATGGGTAATGAGAGGCATCATATCCGCAGATCAACCATCGAGTTAGCACGTCTTTACCTATGTGCATATTAGTCGCCTCTTACGACCGGTATGCCTACCACGGGCATATTCTAAACCCCTAACCCGCAATTATGATCCCCTAGCCACACCTAGTAGAAAATAAAAAGTTGTACCAAGATTTTCTCTATTCTGGACCCAACTGAGTTTTCCAAAAACTTGGAATTTATTTTAGTTCAAGTTTTCTCTCTTTCGAAGTAGTTTGACACTAGTTACAAACTAATATTTTGGTTTTGACTGCAAGAAAACCTTTTAATGCGTGAAACAAAAATTTAATACAAACTATTTTGCATTTGCATTTTAAGCTGTATTCTTCTTGCGTTTCCGGCTTCCTGACGTATTCGTATTTCCCAATTCGTAAGCACCACAGGTGCTTTCTGTGTGGCATTTGTGTCAGGTTGTTGTGAGTTGTCTTCGAGCAGAAACCAAAATATTTATTTGATGGTATTTAGAACGCAGTGGTAATGATTTAAGAATGCAATATTGCAATACCTCATTTGGCAGCGTTCCATATATTCTCTATTTAGCGAGGTCTTTCCACCGTAATCAAAATTTCACATTTAGCTTCTGCAGCTAGCTGTCAGGTGTGTCACTTTAGTTTGCTGCATTTAATCTGTTACTTCGGAATTCCATTACGGCTGTTGGTACAATAAGTTTACCGGAGATTTTAGAGATACGTTCAAATATTAAAAATATTTCGAGATTTTTGTATAAGCAGGACTAGGAGCATAAAGTTTATTCCATAAACCCCTATTTCCATAACAAATAAAATTGATTCATAGACCTTTTTAAAAGCTTAGTGAACCTTTTTTAAATTTCTTTGAAAATGAGGATTAGTCTTTAAAGGTATTTACTGTCTGTGGGGACTTACCTTCTGCGTATGCAAGACATGCATTGTGAAAATCGTATTTTTCTGGTGCTTTGCTTTTCAATTGCGGTACATGATGAATTTGATGTACGATCTCAGCATGGTGCACTCGGAGATGATTTCTTATTTGACGAGGAAGTACATAGTACAGATTCAGTCTACCGACAATGTATTAGAGAGTTGAAATCGAGCCCCGACACTTTTTTATTGTCATGAAGCCATCTTGGTAATAAATTTGGGCGTGGAAAGAAGAAACTGGTCTGACAGAGCGGGTGTCACATTCGTGGAACTGCGGGATGCTGGGAGACAATCAGACGTCGGTACGAATGAAAAGATATTTTTCGGTAAGACAGTGGTAAGACGCGTATTTCCGAGTGAAGCTCAACCCCATAAAATGGTACCGGGGAAAAGTGGAATAGACGAAAATACGACTCTTTGTCGTACGATGGGACTTCACTGGGCACGGCCACGTTAGTCTGCTAGCTGAGCTCCTGGTTGGACAGAGCTAATCTTGCCCAGGTTGCTAAGGAACAGTTGCTCAGATTCAATATAAAGAAAGCTTTGACGGGATAACGAAATTTCCTTCAGTAGAGAAGCTACCTGTACGGAATAAAAATAAATCAAATACGCTCATCGCTTCTTGACTTTTTGATATAAACTAAGGCCTCATTTCTTTTTAGAAAGTCAAACATTTTGCCAACTTTCTTTGCTTAAAGCTAAAAACTTTAGATCAGCTCTACTTTCCATTGCGGCTTTCAAGTCACTTTTAGGCGCATTTCAATTGGTTTTCCATAGCACATCGTCATCTGGTTTGGGATTTAGATACTTATAGATATGGGTGTGAAGGACTTTGTTGCATCGTCATTTTGAGACTTTCACAGTTTTGGCATTTTTCGGCTGCGGTGATACTTTGTTTGTCACCCTAAACAAAAAAAAAAAAAAAAACCACTTAAAAGGAGAAGTCTACGGTTATAACCCATCATGATGCCACTGGTGTTGAAGTACTATGTTGTCCACGTTTTGTTTGCTACATGAAGAAATTTTGTAAGACAGTTTTGTTGTTTCGTCAGGGTCACTGTTTCACAATTTATTTATTTATATTTAGAATGTATGTGTGCGCTTTTACACTGTTGTATTTCCAATTTTTTTTTTAAAGAATCTCTTATTTTTATGATCTACTTTCTTCAGCTTGGCACAAATGCAAGTCGCTATTAAAACGACAACAAAAATAAAACAAAGAAAATAAAATTTAGTTGCGCCAATATTAAATCAAACAATGAAGCATGAAAAACAATAACAAAAACATATGTACGTTGAAAATTACACAGCACAATGGCTTTTTAAAAGTTACTTGGTGGAAAGAAGCTTCAAGTAGCAACTTGACTCATTTATTTGTGTCCACTACACAAAAGTTTTAAGAAAGACTTTGTACTCATCATCTTTCTTCGTTCGAACATTGAGTGTAAGAGCACTTAAATGAAGGGAGAATAGCATCCGTATACAACAAGAAGAGCGGATGTGGTTGGCTAGCTGCAAGTTGATTGGGTAGAGGAGAGGGTGTTCTTTTACTTAGAAAGCAATGAAGCTTTTATGGATAAAAGTCTTGAGTGCAATTCACTTTGTTGTTTCGCCTAAAGGCCCAAAGGAGTTTTGCACAGCCAAAGTTAATTTGAAGAATAAAAAACAACAATACTTAATGTAAGCGAAATATCAAATCAGGCTAGGTATTGCTGTGACGAAAATAATTTGTTTCAAACTAGTAAATAAGCGGGTCTTTAGGTACAGGGAACTGGTGTTACCTTCTGTATAACTATCTTCGTCTTTGTAGAAAGGAAACTGTTCATTTTTATTATTAATTAAAATGTTTTTATTAGGTCGCTTTCGTTGTTCTTGTGCCCGGATTTTTGCATTCGATTTTGAACCAACTTCCTGTTGTGCTAGGGTCTTGAAATTTTCACCACAGTTCAGGTCGCGATGACAATGCAATATTATGGAAAAAAATTCCGATAGGCGGCGCGTGGGTCGCTATATTTTCAAAAATCGCATTTATTTTCCGATTTGGTTGAAATTCGGAACATGTATTACTACTATGAAAATAAATATTTTGCTAAAAAAAAATTCCGTTAGGTGGAGCTGAGATCGGGGTAATAAAAACTGAAAATCCTAATTATGGACCGATTTACCTGATATTTAGCGTGTGTATTACTTAATCAATTTCCAAAGTTCAACAAAAAATTGCACCCGCTAGGTGGCGCGTGAGTCGCTCTATTTACGAAATGCGAAGGTCTGTTTTCGGTGTCGATTAATTTGTTTTTCAACGAACTTCCCGTTGGAGTAGAATCTTGAAATTTTCATCGTCGTTTAGTTTTCGCGCAGTATAACAAAAAAATAATTCCGATAGGTGGCACTCGGGTAGAGATATTTGAAAAGTTTCATTTCCAGAGATTTTGCTTTGGATTTTGAACTAACTTCCCATTGAGCCGGGGTTTTGAAATTTTCACCATCGTTCAGGTTTCGCTGACAATGCATTATACAAAAAAAAAAAAAAATCCAAAATATTGCTTTAATTGCAAAAGTCCCATTTATCGGCCTATCTTCCTTATTGCTATCTGAATATTTCGTACACATGCTATAATGCGCATGCTATAATGCGTTTTCAGCGCCATAAACAGCATCGAAATTTCGAATATTTCATCTGCATACATTTAGGCGCAGTCACTGTTGCACAAAGGAAAGATAATGTGCTTTATAATGCTTAAAAAAGAATAATTTCATTCATTAACCATAGACACACCGCGTAAAGCGTGTAAACGTAGAAAATTGCCGAATGCGTAAATGAACTGTCAAAATTTTATGGAACGAAGCAAGGCGAATTCATACAGGTGTGCTCGAGCGAATTCAGATCTACACGCACGCACCAGTGGCGTGCCTACGTGTTTCAATCAAGGCAAGCCCCAGTCCTTATAACCCCAACAAAACCACATACTGCTGCCAAAGAACATTTCAGACGAAGTAGAAGAGTTCAGGATAGATATTTATCGACTTTTGCACACGGGGAAAAACTTAAACATTTAGGTTTCTTCAATAGGCAAGTTATTGTTTTGCAGATTTTTTAAGCTTTTCCAATCCAAGGGAAAAAGTTTACTTGCACTATTTCCCATTTACATACATCGCAGAAGCCAAGGCTCACTTGCACAACGAAAATTTATATTTTTAACTCAGAGTTAATGTCAATTTAACTCTGAGCTAAAAAGATAACTCGGCGTCGTGCAAGTGGACCTAAGAAACCTAAAAAATATTTTTTATATTTTATAATGCCTAGCAAAAAAAAAAAAAAATATTACAGCAATCACCACTATTGAATTCTTTTTTTCTACTTTAAAATATGCGCCAATAATTTTTGAGTAGAGCTCTTTGCACATTAACATTGTAGATATGTATATACATATCCAGTTTGGCTTTAAAGCTTATAGTAACAACAGCACGAAGCTGGCTTCGTAGTTGCATACAAAATTTCTTCTAAATTCAAAAAAACTGTAGCTTCAAAAAGACATTTAGTAAGGGATTTGAAAGCCAGGTAAAAGCCAATAAGTAAAAGCGAGATGGCAATCATCGCCTAGGCGGTTAAAGGCTATTTTAAGTAAGCAAGTAAGAGATGCCATCATATGCGCTGAAAAACTTTTATGTTAATTGTTTTGCTATCAGCCGACAGATGGCAGGAAGAGCTTTATTTATATGTTTATGCTATTGGCAGTTAGTGAAACCAAATGTAAACGTTAAAGAAATTGTTACGATACATTTTTGAAACATATTGTAGCTCATAGAGGATTAGCTAGGCAAGCCGGGCTTTTCGGCTTATATGGAAGGCACGCCACTGGCACGCACACACTCCTTGTGGCTGTAAATGTCAGACAAAGCAACAACATAAGCAATTTGACAGCTACGATTTGATTTTCAGGGAAGAAGAAGAAACCATATGGTGGGAGGATGCCACCTGTAATGAATTCGCCTTGGAGCGAAGTTTACACAAATTCGGTAAACTTCCGCTAGGAGTTTAGTGTGTAAACACCTCGAAAAATTACCCAATTCGATTACGCTGTTCGACATGCACACTAGACAAAAATAGAAGAATATGCTAAAAAATGGATCAAAAATTAAATTAATAAGAATTTCAAAATAAAAAGTATTCACATAAATTTATCTATATCGTTCATCTAACTGAGCTGTTAAATGTATATATTTACGCTTTTGTTAAGTTATATGGTTACATGAGTACCACTAATATGACACAGAATATCCAATTACAATCTTAGAAATTTTCACAGACTCACAACTAAAAAGTATAAAATAAAAAATAGAAAAAAATTTTTTTTAATTTAAAATGTTTTTAAAATGAACTAAAAACTGGAAAATAAATAGTTTTTGGAGTTTGAAATGTATAAAAACATTTGGCGCTTGCTATATCGTGAAAAGATGTTTTTTTTTTAGAAAAGCTCATATCGTTAATAAGATTGTTAGAAATTAATGCGAACCATCTTTAGCGTCCGCCAATGTTTTTATACATTTCAAAGTGCAAGTACTATTTAATACCTATAAGAATTCACACTCACAAATGTTCCAGATAAGCTTTACGTGGTGAAGAATCTATGTAGGCAGAGGGGAAATTATTTTCCAGTTTTTAGTTCATTTTAAAAACATTTTAAATTAAAAATATTTTTTATTCTATTTTTTATTAGCTTGATATTTTAGTCATCGTCGCTATCATTAATTGGCCTATTGTAGATACCAACAGATACCAACATGCTATATTTAAATCTAGTCATAATCAGTGGTGCCAGATCGTGGGAAATTACACTTTTTGAGAGATATTTGATTACAAAATTTGGCAAAAGGGGAAAAAGGGACATTTTTAAGTCTCTCAAATAAAAGAAGGGATGTTTTGGTTGCAGAACTTCCTACTAATAAATGCAGTGCTTCGGTAATTCACAATATCTCCTTGGCCCTTAAACTGCCAGGTTATCATTAAATATTCATTTTTAGGTTATTTTTCAGTTTTTGAGGTTATGTTTTTCATTAACAAATTATTTTTATACATTCACAAATACATCGTGAGTGTAAATTCTATCCCTAAGTTCCCAACTACGTCTGTTTTGCACGTAGAAAGTGGACACACCGTCCTTGGGTTAAAACCACTACCGACACCAAAAAAACCTGTTTTTTAAATGGCCGTGCTCAAAGCGACCCCTCACTTCGGCCTTACAAAACGAACTTGATCATTTCTCATATAAAAATTAAATTGCCCAATCAAATTAAGCAGCCTATGTAGGTACATTTCGCACACTAAATGAAAAAGTGACGACATTCTTTTCATAGCTTGTTTAATAAAAAGTAGTACAGGCAGTACATACATTAAACATTAAAGGGCACATTGATGCCAAGTTTTTAAAAATCAAATTACTTTTGTGCGATCCAGAAGCAAATAACTGAAAGTTACTCTGATTTTGAGTTGTGACTCTTTTTGATTTAGTGTGCGATATATCAAGTGTAATATTTTGTTTTTAAATTTTTTTAAGTCATTTTTTTCTTTTCAATAGTCATTTCAGATGTTCAGAGAGTACTACGGTTATGGAGGGATCACTTCTCTGCCCTTCTAAACGGAGGAACGGAGCAACAATCCAGAGAAGAGGACGAACCCAACTCCACAATCGAAGACGATGGAATCAAAGTTCCACAACCCGACTATAACGAGGTGCGATAGCTATATCACGGCTAAAAAACAATAAAGCGGCGGGTGCTGATGGCCTGCCCGCTGAGCTATTTAAATGCGGCGGCGAGGAGCTGGTAAGGTGCATGCACCAGCTCTTGTGCAGAATATGGTCGGATGAATGCATGCCTGAAGATTGGAATCGAAGTGTTCTCTGCCCAATCCATAAGAAGGGTGATCCCGCAAACTGCGCCAACTATCGTGGAATCAGCCTTTTGAGTATTGCATATAAGGTCCTATCAAGGACCTTATCAGTGTGGCTTCAGACTTGGTAAATCTACCATCGACCAGATTTTTACAATACGCTAAATCTTGGAAAAAAACCCGTGAGAAAAGGATCGACACACACCATCTCTTTGTTGATTTTAAAGCCGCCTTCGACAGCACGAAAAGGAGTTGCCTATACGCCGCTATGTCTGATTTTGGTTTCCCAGCAAAACTTATACGGCTGTGCAAGATGACGCTGAACAACACCACCAGCTCGGTTAGAATTGGGAAGGACCTCTCCGAGCCGTTCGAAATTAAACGAGGTTTCAGGCAGGGCGACCCACTATCGTGCGATTTCTTTAATTTGATGCTGGAGAAAATAATACAAGCTGCAGAACTTAACCGCGCTGGAACAATATATTACAAGAGCGTACAACTGTTGGCGTATGCCGACGACATAGACATCATTGGCCTCAACAACCGCGCCGTAACTTATACGTACTCCAAATTAGAAAAGGAAGCGGAAAAAATGGGTTTGGTGGTGAACGAAGGTAAAACGAAGTACCTGCTGGCATCAAGCAAAGAGTCAGCGCAGCATTACTACCAACAACAATGTAAGCCTGGAAATCCATAGAAGGATAAATCTTGCAAACAAATGCTACTTTGGGCTGAGTAGGCAATTTAGAAGTAAAGTCCTCTCTCGACGAACAAAAACAACACTCTCTAAGTCACTTATCGTAGCCGTCCTGCTATATGGTGCAGAAGCATGGACACAGACAGCATCTGATGAGGCGGCTCTGGGAGTATTCGAGAGAAAAATTCTTTGAAAGATTTATGGACCCCTAAAAGTTGGCGACGGCGAGTACCGACGAAGTATGAGCTTTACGCAGACGTGGACATAGTCCAGCGAATTAAAATCCAGCGGCTCCGCTGGCTAGGACACGTGGTGCGAATGAACGAAGACGCTCCGGCCCAGAAGGTATTTTTATCGGCATCCGCCGGTGGAAGTAGAGGAAGTGGGAGACCACCACTTCGATGGCAGGACCAAGTAGAGGCACACCTGCGAGCACGTGGTGTCTCTAATTGGCGCCGGTTGGCTCAACAAAGAACCGACTGGCGTAACAGGTTGGACGCCCTAAATTGCTAGGCGGTTAAAGGCTATTTTAAGTAAGTAAGTAAGTCATTTCAATATCTTAAGTTTTGAAAACTAGAAAAAGGAGCATAAAAACAAAAATTAATAATTTTCTAATAAGGGCCATTCCAGCCATTTTTTAATGGTCATGTTGTGATTTCTAGACAACTTTGAAATGTGTCCCACGAGTCACACGAGATAGAACTCTCATGTATTATTCAGATGAATGCCAAAGAGAGGATAAAGAAACAGCGATAGAAGATGAAAATGGATGCAGAGAAAGGGAAAAATACGATATTTATTTGTTTGAAGTAACTATTTACAAATGTTTAAATTTGTGACTCGTGGGACAAGTGCGAAATATAGAATATACTGGAGTATCGAAATCAGGGGGGGAAATTCTAGT
This sequence comes from Campiglossa producta, assembly GCA_964058755.1. Taxonomy (NCBI): domain Eukaryota; kingdom Metazoa; phylum Arthropoda; class Insecta; order Diptera; family Tephritidae; genus Campiglossa; species Campiglossa producta. Next base: position 30,260,352 of record CAXKVI010000004.1, read on the forward strand.
TTTATGAAATAATAACGTGAAAAAATTTGTATGAATTTGAAGTTTCTTTTCATAAATTTTGTATAAAAATTATTTTCATTTTATTACTTCATAGAACACGAATTTGCGCTCAGTTTTTTATTTATTTGTAGCGAACAAATAGGAATACTTTTCTCGACCACGAACCAGTAATAAAACTAATTTCGATAATCGACTATATTACATATTTCGCACTTGTCCCACGAGTCACAATTTTAAATATTTGTAAATAGTTAATTGAATTCGTATTTTTAAAGAATATGATACCTACAATGCAGTATGTACTTTCGTTCATATACAAATCGAAGTTCAAAGTTGAATTGTAAAGCTAAAATTCGTTTTCGTGCTCACAAAGATGCAACAAAGGGATTTTTCGGTGTCCCACGAGTCACACTCATTTACTGAGTAGCTACAAAGCTTTTTGCCGTTATTTCGCCAATTCTTTTATTGCATTTATTGTATTGGATATTTATTCATGTCGGTAAATATATTTCATAGCAATTTAAGTCCCGATGTCAGTTTTTTAAGTTAAAGTTGACTATGCCCTGGAGTAAAATGTCCCACGAGCCACGATGGAATGTCCCACCTTCATAATTTTAAATTGAATTGACTTTACTACCAAAAGATCTCAAGACGCTGCAACCTAGCTTTTAAAAGTCTTAGATAGCAAATTTATTTTGGTCTTACGTTTTAACTTATACCAAGGTTTCTTGCATCTTTTGTATGCGTGAGGCTACAGATGCATAGCTAAACATCAACTAAACTAAATGAAAATCTATCAAAGCTCTGTATAAATACTTTTGTTTTTACAAATTGAAAAAATTAAATAAAAAACATATGTATATAGAACAAAATATTATTCCAATCACAAGCAAACGAGAGACGTGCAACAATTTGCTACCTAGCATGTGGTACAGCTCAAACTGTCATGTCACGTATACGCCATGGTGGCTGACATTGTGTATCAGTGTGTTATTCACAATGGTGGCTGAATCTGTAGATATTTGAAAAATAGACAAAACGCTTAAACTACGTCGATGGGTTAAACAGAGCAAAGCGAAAAGTCAATTCAAGTGGATTTTATTTTTTAATAGCATATTTTTCAATGTACACAGCAACAACAACATTTGCACACATATGCGCATACGTATATATTTCAATAAATAGAGAGTATACTGTATATATACACCCTCATATACATAGTAACGTACATATATTTGTAGATATGTATACAAATAAAATCCATGTGTGGAAGTACTTGGAATTCAAGAGAAACGCTGACCCTGATAAACGCAGTTTAAAGAAAATAGGCTGAACATGGCAATAAAACGAGTCGAATGAATCGATAAAATCGAATAAGAAGAATACTCAAGATGAATGAAGTCGCTGATAAATCAGCTGCTTGGCTGCCTTAAACATAGCTGTGCCAGAAAACTCATACCAACGGCTTCCAACAATGATGACAAGGGTGCTTTGCTGCTTCACTGACTAAATAAAATTGGAATTTATTACTTAGAAGCAGGCTCACCAAAGATTGTCGTTGTTGTTGTTGCGGTAACATTGAAACACAAAAACAAAAAAAATATAAATTGAGAAAGTATGTATGAAGGTCCCATTAACGAATCGTCGTAGATAAGCAGAAAGAAGAATGGCAGTAAAAAGGAAGAATATAATCGTTACGAAAAAGGATTTGGAAATTTATGCGCGTAAGATTAAACTATCGTTGGAAGTTCATTGAAGGAAATCGCAAGTAAAAGTGGTGAAAAGCGATAAATGTAGAAGCATTGCTGACAATAGGTTTCACACACACATATACAAACATAGTCACAGATAGATGCATGTATGAGTGTCCTTACTTGGCTAACACTCCTGGCGAATTCAGTGGCTTTAAAGTAGGTAGGTAGAAGTGGCTGCCGCAAAGGCACACCTAGGCCAGTAATAAAAGGCCCGTTGTGATACCACCAAACACTAGGAAAGTCAGTCCCGGGGCCCGGCCATATGGAAAATCCCAGTGCTGTTGGGACTCTCCATATAGCCGAAACCCGGGACTGACACTCCTAACCGACACCGCTACCCCTCCTCGAACCATTTTGATAACTTGATGAAGGCCATCAAGTCCTTTATGTCTAGCTCCGCGACCTGGCTTAAGCTAACCAGGAAGGGAACTCCCAGAGAGCGCCTTCTCGCTCCGCTTAAGGCCGGGCAGTTGCAGATGAGATGCTCCACCGTTTCCTCTTCCTCATCATCTTTGCAACTCCTGCAGCATCGTCGGTAGGGAACGCCTAGCCTTGCTGCGTGCCTACCAATAAGGCAGTGCCCGGTTAAAACACCTATTAATATGGAGATTTCCTTCCTTTTTAGGGCGTATATGTGTCTAGATCTTTTAAGATCGCATTTTGGCCAGGTTTGCTTGGATATCCGGCACCCTGGGGCTTGTAGCCATCTTTCGTTGGCTTCGCGGAGTGTATGCTCCTTCAGCATTAGCTTGCACGTGGCAAACGGCATACCTATGCGCTCTTTATCTTGAAGAATCTGCTTGGTCGTGCCCTGCCTGGCAAGTTCGTCTGCCCTACAGTTTCCCTCAATGTCCCTGTGTCCCGGGACCCATGTGAGGTTCACGCGGTTCTGTTGGGCCATCTCTTGAAGAGATCGACGACAGCTGAGCGTCAGTTCAGAGTTGAACGAGTAAGAGCCAAGGGATTTGATGGCCGCTTGGCTGTCGCTGAAAATACAGATATCCTGTCCGATGGTGCGTTTACCTATCCAAGTCACGGCGTCCATGATTGCAGAAACTTCAGCCTGGAAGACGCTGCAGTGATCAGGTAGTCTAAAGGAGAGTTCTAGGTCCAAATCCCTTGAGTAAACCCCTCCTCCGACTCTGCCGTCTAACTTCGAGCCGTCGGTGTATATAAAAGTGCCGCCATTAGTAGCGGGACACCGATCTATGTTCTCCCAGTCTTCCCTGCTGGGAATGTTTATTCTAAAACAACAATCTCCGACTGTTGTGGTCGCACACCGATCTGTGCTCAGAGGGAGAAAGCTGTAAGATCTTAGAATACAGGAGTGTCCAATAGTGCTTGCGCCCCAGACGGACGTTTCCCTTAGACGCAGAGCCGATGCTGCTGCTGCCCGGTACCCTTCCAGATCGAGTGGCAAAAAGCCAAGAATGGCCTGGAGAGCTTCATTGGGCGTTGTTCTTAACGCCCCGCTTATACAGATCATGCTCGATCTGTGGACTTTTCCTAACAGATTTAGGTTTGTTGCCTTTCCTAGCGCAGGCCACCATACCACGACTCCATACAGCATAATTGGCTGGATTATCGCAGTGTAGATCCATCTGCAAATTTTGGGGCTGAGCCCCCATTTTTTGCCAATGGCTCTTTTACACGTGTAAAGTGCAATGCACGCTTTCCTCTGGCGCTGGATGACATTCTCCTTCCAGTTAAGCTTTCTATCTAGAACTGTGCCTAGGAATTTGGCTTTATCAGCTAAGTTCAGGCGCACGCCATCTAGTTCTGGTAGGTTCAGCGGTGGTATCTTGTACCGCCTGGTATAAAGGACAAGCTCCACCTTTCCCGGGTTGATGCTAAGTCCGCAGCGAGAGGACCATGAAGAAACTTCTCGCAGTGCTACTTGCATCAAGTCACACAGGGTTTGTGGGAATTTGCCCCTATATGCAATAGCTAAATCGTCTGCATATGCCACTATCTTCCCGCCCCCCCACCTTGTGTCTCGTAGCAGCGAGTTTACGGTGAGGTTCCATAAGAGCGGGGAGAGAACACCACCCTGAGGCGTTCCTCTTGTGACATAGCGTGAAAGATCAACTGTTCCCAGTGAAGAAACTATTTTCCTTCCCTTTAGTAGTTGATCAATTAGTCCAATAAGAGACCTATTTATGCCCAGGTTTGTTAAAGCAGTGTTAATAGCCTCCGGCCTTATATTGTTGAAAGCCCCTTCGATGTCCAGAAAGGCCACGAGACAGTACTCCTTTTCGTGCAATGATTTTTCAACAATAGAGACTAGGCTGTGGAGCGCAGTTTCCGTTGATTTACCTTTGGTGTATGCATGTTGATAGCTAGAAATAAGGTTGCTATCAATAGTAGAGGAGAGATAATCGCTAATTATCCTCTCGAAGGTTTTAAGTGCAAAAGACGAGAGACTGATCGGTCTGTAGTCTTTAGGCTCATAGTGTGAGGCCTTCCCAGCCTTTGGAATAAAGACTACCGTGGCGCTTCTCCAGGAGCACGGAATGTGATTAAGAGCCAGGCAGGCTGAATAGAGAACTACCAGCCATTTAGCTGATATTTCCAGCGTGTTTATAAGTTGTGCGGGGAAAATCCCGTCTGGCCCGGCTGCCTTGAACGGCTCAAAGCTTTTGATTGCCCACCTTACCCTTTCCTCCGTAATGGGTATGTTTACCGCCAGGTTTGTTGCAGATGCTACAGGTGCATCATACAAGTTCCCCGGAAAGTGTGTGTTCAGGAGCAGCTCCAGGGTTTCCCCTTCCGTGCTGGTCCAAGATCCGTCAGGCTTCCGTAAATAGCTAATGGCTGTTTGAGTTTTTGATAGCACTCGTCTAAGTCTCGCTGTATCATCGACTTTTTCGACCCCGGTGCAGAAATTTCTCCACGAAGTTCTCTTCGCTTGCCTTAGAGCCTTTTTATAGGCCCTCAGTTTAGCTTTATATTCGAGCCATTCAGGCTCCGTACCGATGCTCTTGGCCTTGTTAAATTGCTTCCTGCATGATATACGGAACGAATCCAGGTCGTAAGACCACCAGTGGGGTCTATGTTTGCCGCGTGGTTTTGGTACTGGACAAGCCTGCTCTAGGGCATTTGAGAGCGCCGTTGTAAAGGTCGTTACCAGATCATCCAGTTCTCCCACTGATGAGGGGGCTTGTGGAGGTAATACTGGTAGGTCTCTAGCTAATATTTGGTTATGTAGCTGCCAGTTAGTGTTGCGTGGATTTCGTTTCATAACTGGCTGCTCAACAATAAAGTCTAACACAATTTCTATGTACCGATGGTCAGAAAATGAATGCTCATCAAGAACACGCCATTTTCTGACCCACTCATAAGCACCTTCGCTACAAACAGTGAGGTCTATAACCTCCCTACGAGCTTTAGTTATAAAAGTAGGCTCGTTACCCACGTTACAAACCACCAGGTTAGTTGTTAGTAGGTAGTCAAACAGAGACTCGCCCCTAGCGTTAATATCGGAGCTTCCCCACTGGACGTGATGAGCATTAGCGTCAGCTCCAATAATAAGATGGCCCGTACAGAAATTATCCACCAGATCTTTCACCTCCTTTTGTGGAGGAGGTTCTTCGGCGTCATAGGGCATATAGACCGACGCCATCGTTAGGCTGGTGCTGCCGACTGTTAAGCTGGCAGCTGTAACGTCACCATTTGAGTAGTTGGGTAATAGAAAGGTGTTTAGCTCAGACTTTACCAAAATACAGGTTCTGACCTTGCCCTCATCATTGGCTTGGATGAGCTTGTACCCCTTAGTCCCCAATCCACAGATCCTAGAGCTATTGACCCAGGGCTCTTGGATAAGGACCACGTCTACGTCGCCTTTAGAAAGACGACTAAAACAGCCGAGGCTGCTTTAGATTTGTGCAGATTTATCTGAAGCACCACCAACATGAGAGAGCTCAGACATCCCTGCCGCCAGCGTGTCGTCGAGGTCTGGCCTGTTCCGGGGGCTGTCTCTCAACGAGGAGTTGTTCAGAGCACCTGCACGATTTGGCGTGGCGGGAACCCTGCTGTCTGAAGCAGCATCAACGTTAGTGTGCTCAGGTTTAGCCACGATCGTAACGTCGAGGCCTTCTTCGTCAAGCAGGCTTTCTTCTATCGCCGAGTTGTTCGCAGCACCATCGCAATTTGACGTGGCGGATAACATACTTTCCGCGTCGGACTCCTCTGCTTCCCCTTCTGATGCCTCGATCTGCGAGTCCTCCGGAGCGTCCGGAATAGCAGCGCGCTGTGCATCGCCACGGTATACGTGGATCACGATCTGACCCAAGCCGTAATGCACTCGTCCGTTGCACCGTTTAAGGGGCTCGAGCGCCTCCTTATTCAGAGTGATAACCACCTGTCTATTGGGCCCAACCACATCATCGACCAGATTGACGCCCCAATCCTGCGTCGGGAGAGACGGATTCCAGACCTGCAGCATCTCAAGAATATTCTCGGGTTCTGCAGGGACGGCAGGAATCCATGCCCTTGCCCTTGGCCGAGCAGGAATGTCCTTCCAGTCGACGACATCTAGTCTTGCCCCTGGATAGACTTCACCCAGTCTTGCAACTGCTGCCTTATATAGTGCGACAGTTCTTGCATCCTCGCACGCGAATATTTTGATCTGACCTTGGTGCCAGCCCGCGTCAGTACCTCGCGGCGGACTACCCGGAGACTCACGCATTAAGTGGAGGAGGGCCCTGCCCATTTCATTCCGGACATACAGCCACTGGTCTTTGGGGATGGACCAACGGTCGTTACCTCGGTCAATGAAACCTATAAGGATTCTGTCCTTGGTTACTTCAGCAAAGCTGAGTTTTCCCACTACGGGGTTGACCTGATGCCGCTTCGGATGGGGGTCTACCTCTCCGTCCGATCTCTGGCGTTTGAAGGGATTACCGTTCACCCTCTTAGGCACATAGGGCCTCTGGAAATTTGGTATCAGAGCTTTCGCTTCCTCCACCATCTTCCTTTCTTCCAGCGACAGCTTCTCCTGCGATGCTCCCTCATATTTTTTAAGGATCCTTGCGGCCTTTCTTTTATCCCAGTACGCAAAGCGTCGGGGAGATGCCTCTTTGGGGGGATTCAGGCTTTAAAGTATGTTGAAGGAATTTTATGTGCCTGATAAATCTGCTTCCGCATCATAAAAGTTATTAGCCGAACTCGATTACAATGCTACTAAGTTAGAGAAGGATGTACTAGTTCATCAACATGCTAGTACCCACACGTACAGCATTTTTATTGGACAAAGAGCTGCCAAAAAAATCTGTCCGAACAACTCAGCCAGGTGTTTCAAGCGTTAGTATGACAAACTAACAAACGTTGTCTTTAACAAGAAAAGTGAACTAAATTCAACTTGTTCGAATCCTGACTCCTTTCCCCAATATCTTATGCAATTCTAAAACAGAAGCATGTCTTATTGTACAAAAATTCCTTAAACATTTTGAATCAAGTGCATCAATTCCAGTTCATCTAAGCAAACATAAACAAGCCGCACCTCAAATGACACTCTGACAACTCGAAGGTAGACCTCTGAGTCATGTATGTAAGTAATTATTTGTTAATAAACATTTGATCCCCATTCCCATCAACTCATAACAAAATACGCATACAAATATTTCATCTGAATATCTAACTATCTATATGTGCTGTATGTCAGGTATCATTTGCCATTTGAAGAGATTTTTGTGGTCATATTACATATCATATACCCCACCCCTCCCCTCCTACTGCCCTAATTCCTATATATCTCATATCATCACTCTGTTGACGATGTTGTCCGGGTTTTTGTCTTCACAGTTCTATTTTGTTTCATCATTTCCCAGTCGGGAATTTGGTTGACCATAAATGCATTTTAAGTTGACTACTTAGCACCCAGTACTGTTTGAAAAGCTAACTACTTTGTATGGAACAGACTGGCTATTTTTACATGGCGACGGCCTAGGAGGTAGCCAGTTGTTCTTTTTCCTGCATGACTTTTAGCTAACTACAATACAATTATTTTTAGGTAGAGTAAAGCTAACTATATTGAGATAATTTTAATTCACTTTATTTATAATAGGTTTATAGTTTCCTCTTTTAAAATGGCTTTTAGTTGGCCTTTTTCATATGGCTAAAAGTCGAATAATTTGGATTAAATTGTAATCGATATACAGCTAATATTAAAAGTATTAACACCTTTTATATGCACTTTTCCGCATTTATTTTATACAAATATTAATATATATGTACATTTGGTCAATGCTAATTTACAAATACATATATGTACCTACTCCAGCAAAACAGATCATATGTATGTGCATGTCAAAAAAGCCTGGTATGTGTAATACTTCAAAATTTAATTTAAGGCGCGTATGTGACGCTCTTGATGTTTGCTCAACTCCATAATCGCCTCCTCAATGATTCTCATGCCACCATTGGAACGCATGCCTTTGTGGAAAAGTTGTGATGGTCCATCCATTGGTTTGGGATTAACAACAATGCGTTGGCTTACCATCGGTTGAGTATGTGTCCTTCAAACAGATATTCTCACTAGTTCCAACGATCCAGAGATAGGTGGCTTGTACTCTATAACTTGGTTTTTCGAGATAGCGTTACCGATCTAACAACTTTTTGCTTAGTGCTGTATTTGATGAATTCTTAGGGAAATGTGCCTCACGAACAAAGGTCAAATTACGGTTGCGGAACTGGCCTTATATTAAAATTGTTTGTTAAAAATATGTAAAATTCTAATTTTAAATTTTGTTTGAAAAGTTTTTGAAAGTTAAAGCAATTTTAACTTCTCAAACAAAAACAAAGTATAAGCTGATTGCTTTCTGCATTACTTTATGGCTAGGTAAAAGTTAGCCTCAGAAAAGCAGGGAAATGTACATAAATAATTTTGTTCTCAAATGGTTGATTTCTGCATGACTTTAGGCCCAACTAAAAATCAATTGATTGCTTTCTGCATGGCTTTTGTTTTTTCTCAACTGGTATATTTCTGCATGACTTTGTGGTAACTAGAAGTCAGGTTAGAATAAAAAATATAATAAAAAATATTTTTAATTTAAAATGTTTTTAAAATGAACTAAAAACTGGAAAATAATTTCCCCTCTGCCTACATAGATTCTTCACCACGTAAAGCTTATCTGGAACATTTGTGAGTGTGAATTCTTATAGGTATTAAATAGTACTAGCACTTTGAAATGTATAAAAACATGGGCGCACGCTAAAGATGGTTTGCATTAATTTCTAACAATCTTATTACCGATATGAGCTTTTCTAAAAAAAAAAATCTTTTCACGATATAGCAAGCGCCAAATGTTTTTATACATTTCAAACTCCAAAAACTATTTATTTTCCAGTTTTTAGTTCATTTTAAAAACATTTTAAATTAAAAATATTTTTCATTCTATTTTTTATTTTATACTTTTTAGTTGTGAGTCTGTGAAAATTTCTAAGATTGTAATTGGATATTCTGTGTCATATTAGTGGTACTCATGTAACCATATAACTTAACAAAAGCGTAAATATATACATTTAACAGCTCAGTTAGATGAACGATATAGATAAATTTATGTGAATACATTTTATTTTGAAATTCTTATTAATTTAATTTTTGACCCATTTTTTAGCATATTCTTCTATTTTTGTCTAGTGTGCATTGACTGCTTTGAAAAACTGCATGTCGAACAGCGTAATCGAATTGGGTAATTTTTCGAGGTGTTTACACACTAAACTCCTAGCGGAAGTTTACCGAATTTGTGTAAACTTCGCTCCAAGGCGAATTCATTACAGGTGGCATCCTCCCACCATATGGTTTCTTCTTCTTCCCTGAAAATCAAATCGTAGCTGTCAAATTGCTTATGTTGTTGCTTTGTCTGACATTTACAGCCACAAGGAGTGTGTGCGTGCCAGTGGCGTGCCTTCCATATAAGCCGAAAAGCCCGGCTTGCCTAGTTAATCCTCTATGAGCTACAATATGTTTCAAAAATGTATCGTAACAATTTCTTTAACGTTTACATTTGGTTTCACTAACTGCCAATAGCATAAACATATAAATAAAGCTCTTCCTGCCATCTGTTGGCTGATAGCAAAACAATTAACATAAAATTTTTTCAGCGCATATGATGGCATCTCTTACTTGCTTACTTAAAATAGCCTTTAACCGCCTAGGCGATGATTGCCATCTCGCTTTTACTTATTGGCTTTTACCTGGCTTTCAAATCCCTTACTAAATGTCTTTTTGAAGCTACAGTTTTTTCGTGCTGTTGTTACTATAAGCTTTAAAGCCAAACTGGATATGTATATACATATCTACAATGTTAATGTGCAAAGAGCTCTACTCAAAAATTATTGGCGCATATTTTAAAGTAGAAAAAAAGAATTCAATAGTGGTGATTGCTGTAATATTTTTTTTTTGCTAGGCATTATAAAATATAAAAAATATTTTTTAGGTTTCTTAGGTCCACTTGCACGACGCCGAGTTATCTTTTTAGCTCAGAGTTAAATTGACATTAACTCTGAGTTAAAAATATAAATTTTCGTTGTGCAAGTGAGCCTTGGCTTCTGCAAACAACAACAACAACTGTTTGATTTCTGCATGACTTTGGGGTCAAATAAAAAGCAATTGGTTGGTCTTTGCATGACCTTAAGTTTAACTAAAAGTCAGGTTTGAAAAGTGGAAACAAAGTCAGAGAAATTATTTTCATCTGTTTGATTTCTGGATGACTTTGGGGCTATCTATAAAACCATTTGTATAAATTGACTTAAAGTTATTTTTTTTCTTAGATAGGCTACAAAAGTCCCGACTGGGTTGCTTGTCTGCATTCATGTTCATGTAAATATTTGTAGGTGAAGCAAAAATTTATGTGTTAGACTGTCCCAAAATTTGAAAGTTGTTTTACATAAACGCCATTGACCATTATGCATCGAAAACTATCCTGACAAAGTTTTATGCAATTAGGACCACGGCAACCCGTGCGACTTGCAGTTGAAGTTATCAATAAAATCGTACTATATTCCACTGCCTTTGATAATTTAATTATTTTTGTACTCGTTTTTCTCATATTGCTGCATCCTTACCCTTTAAGGACTTCGTAATTAGTAAATCGGTATTTTTTTCTGTACCAGATGCTATCCTTTAAAGGATCAGAGGATATCCTTTAAAGGATCAAAGACAACAAAATGTAGATATGTGGTTACTAATTTAAAGGATAATTGAATAATAGGCCAAATTTAACTCTTTTTTAGATATCCTTTAAAATTATTATTCTTGAACTTTTTGAAAACTGGTGTTTTAAAAAATTGTATTGTAATAAAAGTTCTCAAAATGAGTATAAAAAAATATTCAAGGATGCACAGAAGGTGGACAGGACATACCCCAGAAATTGATTTTTCAATATGGGTATCAAATGAAAGTTTCGGAGATATCGTCCAATAAAATTATTACACAGTAAAAAAAAAAAAAAAAAAACTAATGGCGGCGATATACTAACCTCTAACGAGATTTTTAGTTTTTTTTTCCTTTTAGTTTTCTTAAAAGTTGGCGGACCTACAGTTTTTTGCCGACTCCGAACGGCACTTGCAAAGCAAATTAATTTTTTGCTGAGAAGCTTCTCATGGCAGAAATACACCCGGAGAGTTTGCCAAACTACCGCCGAGGGGCGACCCCGTTTAGAAAAATTGTTTTTCTAAATAATTTTTGTTGTTACTTTTGCCGGGCATCGAACCTCCACGACTTGGTGTAGAAGGCCGAACACTTAACCGCTCCACCACGGCGGCCGCCAAAAGTCTAAATTTAATACCAATTTGGTGTTTATATATAACAACGCGGAAAAGTAATAAATTAATACCATTTTCCGTTTAATTGAGAGAAAGAGTATTATTTTGGTATTATTTTAAGACCATTTGGACTAATTTAATTGCCAAAATTGAGAGAGAGAGAGCGATTTTGTATTATTTTGATATTATTTTAAAACCATTAGTCCAAATTTAATTTTCAAACTTTTTCAGGGTCTTAAAATAATACTATTTGGTATTAAATTTAAAAAAGTAGTCTTTCATTTTTTACTGTGTACAAGATGTGATCAATTACACAGTGCAACAGCAGTTCTGGGGTCGGAATGATTCTAACTCAGAATGAAAGGTCTTAGGCCATATAGTAAAACCCCAAAATTTTTTTGCATTCTCAGGTCAACTTTTATTTTTATGGTCACTTTAAGTTGAAATTTTAAAAAAAAAGTGATTTTAGAAAAAGTGGAAAATAGGGTTAAAATTCATATCGGATCAAAATATGTAGTTCGGGTTCATATAGTAAAATTAAACGAAGAATCATTTTGTGGAATATTTTAACCCGATTGCTCTCTCATAAAAGGGTCTTTTCGACCCTTTTTTCTAAACTTCCGATAAAAATATTACTTGTGAGGTCGTGAGAGGGTTAAAATATTCTGGAAAATTCTTCAGCGGAAAATTTCACTGGGGGTATTCTCAGACCAAATCTTTATAAAAAAGATTTTGGAGTCCCCAGGAGAGAAAAAGAAAAAAACCCCTTAAAATATGCAACGATTTTGAAATTTTTCTTTAATTCACAAGCTTTTATATCTCGAACAAACATGGCTTTTAGCTCGGTTTGAAGGTAAGCCAATGAAAAAATATCCACATGCCTACAATTCCTTTTTAGCTATTGAAAACAAGAATATACTTGTAATTTGAAATACTATGTACTACCTTCATTTATTTAATTTCATAATAGAATGCTTAGAATTATTTGTCGTCGGCTTAATCAAAATTACTTACTGGCTTCTCTTCAGTTGTCGAATAAATCTTTCGCCTTTAAGCACAATTATTTACACAAAAGTTTAAAAAGTATATTACAAAAATGAAAGGGTGCAAGTCAAATATAAATAGATTTTGCTATTGCTGTGGTAAATATGTTGCAAAAAGTGCAAAGAAAGGGACTTTCAGTGCCGAGTTCATCGAAGCATATGAAAAGTATTTTAGCCAACGCGTAGTATTGCAAAAGTGTTGGGTGCCAAATATAGTGTGTAAGAATTGTTATAACCGTCTTATAGATTGGACTAACGGAAAACGCAAATGTATGCAATTTGGTGTTCCAATGATTTGGACTCATCCTGGCCCCGTTCATAAAAAAGGAAACTGCTATGCATGTGCAAACAAAGGAGCCGCATTACGAAAAAAAGAGAGGAAGTCGTTTAAATATGTTGAAGTTCAAAGTGCTCAAACACCATTGCCGCATTCCGACAACATCCCTGCGCCACAGTGTCCAAGCCCCACTATTTTATCCACGACGACATTTGAGAGTTTTATTCCAGATAATCATAAGGACCCTGAATATAATCTATGTGTTTCAAATCAGGCGATTCTAGTAAGTCAAAGCAAACTTGATTCACTAGTTGCCAAGTTGGAATTAACACAGCGTAAATCAGAAGAAGCAAACAGCTATCCACGGAATCTGATGAACAAGGCGAGCGTTTTCATCAAGTCACTGCACCATTTGAAATGAGGTAACACGTTTTTGAATTGTTGATAAACAGTTTTTAACTTATTATAATAAAAATAATATACAGATACAGAGGAAAACAGTCACCGGCTGCAATAATTGCTGAAATTTGCTGGTGGAGTAAGCAAATATTCGAAAATAATGGCAATGACGACTTAGAAGAGCGCGCAGCAGGACGAGCAGTGGATTCACCTGTAGAAATTATGTTTGACTCAGACTCTGATGATACCAGTGATTGCGATATTGATAACATAGTCTCCAAGCCATTACCGCTAAAAAGAGCTAAGGTTACATTTGTAAATTAAATTAAATATAAAATAAAATTTCAAAATCGTTGCATATTTTAAGGGGTTTTTTTTCTTTTTCTCTCCTGGGGACTCCAAAATATTTTTTATAAAGATTTGGTCTGAGAATACCCCCAGTGAAATTTTCCGCTGAAGAATTTCCCAGAATATTTTAACCCTCTAACGACCTCACAAGTAATACTTTTATCGGAAGTTTAGAAAAAAGGGTCGAAAAGACCCTTTTATGAGAGAGCAATCGGGTTAAAATATTCCACAAAATGATTCTTCGTTTAATTTTACTATATGAACCCGAACTACATATTTTGATCCGATATGAATTTTAACCCTATTTTCCACTTTTTCTAAAATCACTTTTTTTAAAAAATTTCAACTTAAAGTGACCATAAAAATAAAAGTTGACCTGAGAATGCAAAAAAATTTTGGGGTTTTACTATATGGCCTAAGACCTTTCATTCTGAGTTAGAATCATTCCGACCCCAAACAAAAACTTCAAAATTGTCGCACAGTGTTATTTTTGATAGAAAACATATTGTTACGCAATCTACTAAAACACTTTTAAAATTCCAATGTCCTTCTCTCGTTAATACGTTTTTTTTTTTTCAATATTCTTGCAAAGAATTCTGTTATCCTTTTAGAGATTCAAAGGAGGAGATATGTTGCACAGTCTCTTAAATATGAGCCAAATATAAACTTTGTGTAATTTTCGAAGCCATAATGGACTTTTTTGCGAACTTTGTATAAGCTGCTAGAAAAAACTTTAACTAAAAATCGGCAAGGGTTGCCGTTATCCTAAAACAATAAAACTTCACATGTTATTTAGGCTAAAACGCGCCGATATAGAGGGTATGCATATAAATTGCGAACCTTACATTTTTCCATACATTTTTGAGACAGTCTAATGGAAGTATGTTCAATAAATGATATGGTCTCGTTTAAGTCCCAGTACGCCACTTTGTCTATGCGGCGGTGTAAATCTATCAAATTGCTTTTACATTTTGTCGTTCTTATGCGTGTGGCTGGCATTTTAGCACAAAAAATAATCTAAAAGGAAGAAAATACATAAATACATGTCTAGTATTTTGTAAGGAGTATTAAGTACTACATGTATTGTTCTTTGTTTTTTTGTTTAAAGTTAAAATTTAACGAAAACAGTAAAATTTTCTACAAATCGACGTGTCATACGAAAACTAACACAAAAAATGTTGTGTCTGACGAAAACTAACACTTTCATTTTTTCTCTGAAGAAAATGTACTAGCTTAAAGGGTTAGTTTTCGTCGGACACAAAATAAAAGTGTTAGCTTTCGTCAGACGCAAATTGAGAGTGTTAGTTTTCGTCAGACACAAAATAAAAGTGTTAGTTTTCGTAAAAAATTTAAAAAGTGATAGTCTTCGTATGGCGCGTCGAAATGTGGATTTGGGTAGTTATAGAAAGATTTTTGGTATTTGTTTCCTTCAGCACCCAACTGTTAAAATTTTTATGGGATAGGGCTCAAAAAAGCGCTTTTTTAATATTTTGCTTCCCTGAAGAGATATTTGCAATGAAAGCTGCAAGTTTTCATGTGGTTGTTGTAATTACATTAGGCTGTCCCTAAATGCAAAAAAGTTACTTTTTATAAGCGCGGCCGAAGGCCGCCAACTCAGAAAGATGTTCTGCTCATAAATACCATGGATCCCGCCCAATTTGGCATCGGACCCGGGCCATTTTTCGGTTTTTTGACCCTAACTTTCCACAGAAACAAAAAATTAAAAGTGCTCCGGATTCGTGATTCTGACGCCAAATAACGTTTTTTGAGCCCTCTCCCATAATTTTATCTAATTTTTTTAGCAGTTGGGTGCTAAAGGAAACAAATGACAGATTTTTACGGCATGGGCATAGAATGGTCATCAGTTCAGTATCTCTGTTTCGTTTTAAGATATTGCCCTAAAAGTAATTAAGACAGCATGGAGATAATAATGAGAGAGATCTTGAAGAAGTAAATTTCTTTTTTCGTAATAACTCAATCACCTTAATGTCGATTTTAATTATTTTTGCATTGGTTAAGAGGGTTATTCATCTCCTCAAAAAGAAATCAAATGTCATAAAAATCGAGAAGGTAATAGCGAAAATATTTACAGATCAGTAATCCCAATTTTCCCTTATCTCAAAAACTGAAATTTCAAGATATCTTGAACACTGTTCTACTTTTAAACAAAATGATTACATATACGAAATCAGCAGAAAAGTCTACATGGGGATCATCTACCAACTGTCAAGTATATGGAAATTTTCGAAAACTTGTCGGGTAATAATAAAAAAAATTTTGATTAAGGAGTGGCGTGCTTAAAATTTTGGTTATTAAATTACTTACAACATAGGGAGGCTAACTTTTTTTCGTCCATAGAATTTTTCTGATTTTAAAGTGGTTGAATTTGAAATTTTGTAAAAATTTCGTTTAATTTGAAATTTTTTTGAACGTTTCTTGGCATAGTGGCCAAACTACTCAAGATACTTATAGAGATAAAGGAAAAAAATGTTTATGCGAATAAGTATAATGGGTAATTCAACAGCTTAAATCGGAAAAATGAAAAAAAAAAACATTTTTGACGTACCTGTATGAAATAGTGTCTTGCAAAAAATGGAAGTTTCATATTTTCACCGATATCTCGGAAACTAGATCTACCACAGCAAAATTAAAGCAAAATTCTGAATCAGGAGAAAACTTGTCTATAGGAAAGGTCTATTTTATTTTTGAAGACTAAAGTTGATCAAAATTTGTCGAGTAGTGTTATTAAAATTGGTACGCAATTATGTGAATAAATTTCACTGGCTCGCTTTTTCACACAAAAACCTTGCAAACGAAATCAAAGATAATTTCCAATTAGTTAATTAAGTTGAAAATTATAGCTTTCACCACAACTTTTGGTTTGCAATATTTTTGTCCACTTTGTGCAAAATGTACGCCACTGTGGTTTGCACAGTCAAAGCGTTTACCTACGTCAGCTCGGCTTTCCGCAACTGTTTAGCTGTTTGGCTGCATCTCGTCGGCTTGACGTGCCATCAACAGCCAAAAAGCATTAGCTGCAAGCTATCCAGACGGCTCAATACACACAAACACATATGCAAATAAAGCAATTCAGTTTTGTGTATTGGACCAGCACCAGATACCTATGTATGTATATCTGTGTATGTGGCAGCAACAACACGTCTCCTGTCACTTATTTGTGTGGCCAGTGATGCATGCATGTGTGTCCTCACGAGCCAATGGTACCTGCATCTCCTCGGCATCATTTATCCTTTATTTTGAATTGACAGACTGCCCGACTGCCGTTTGGTTGGCCCAATGGCTGAGCATTTGTGCTGATGCATCATTGATGGCTTTTTGTATACCTACATCATGGCTGGTTAGAGTATCCTGCACTCTTTTATATTTTTGTTTATGTTTTAACTAGATTTTTTTTGTTTGTTTATTTTTTCTACATTTACCATATTTCCTGTTTTGCCCGTATTTGTGTTGTCGTCCTTTTAAGTAGAAAAGTAAAACAGAAAAAAAAGATTGACCAAATGAAGTTGGCAGCATTACACTGGGCACTTTAGTTGAAAATGGAACTAGCTGTGGCACGCTCAGTGATACTCTCCCCTAAAATAAAGTGGACTAAAATTGATGATGCCACTTGATACGGTGAATGAGTTTTTCATTTCTTTCTATTTCAACTGTCAGTATGCTTTCTCGTTGGGACCTACATTTTCCCTCACCGTTCTCCCGCCATTCATTTGTGCTTCGATTTTCATTTTTTATTTACTCACATTGCAGTGTAGATTTCATTGATTTAGTTTATTTCTCTAAACTTTGTTTTTCATTCGACGTTTGATTTCGCATATCGGTAGAAATTTTTGACTGGGTCTGCACTTGCTTTGTCGTGGCCCACAGGAATTATGTGATTTGTACATTTTACAGTTGTTTCGTATAAAATTGCAGCGCTTGGAGCTATGTACATACATTTCAACAGAATATGCTGTGGAGTTTCTTTCGGTGCACCTGCTGTGGATTGTATGAAGTTTCAACGTTTAATTAGCAGCACTTTGCTACGGCTTTTCTTTGTTGTCTACATCAATTCAAAAACTGATTAGTACAAGCACACATAAGGCATATTCATGTTTATCATAGCGTTTTAGGCGTTGTAGAATTTCACCTCATTTCACGTTTACCTAACTAAAAAAAGGTGAAGTCTAGAGTGGTCGAACCGCCCAAAAGGCTAGTTATGGAGTTACGCATTTTAGAAATCTTTGGAAACTGTTTACTGTAGATCCCTATCAAGTTAAAGCTAGTTATACTAGCTTGTTGAATTTTTAGTAACTTTTCGTCAGAGCTTAGACAGTTCATGCGTTCCTTGCTTCATCCCTCTTATGTGCTAAAACCCACATTGCTTAACATTTCCATTTAAATCCTTTGTAACCACCATCTTCTTCACAGCTCATAGTTTAGGAGTGAAATTTTCTTAAACGGGCACACTAAAACTCAACTTGTCGGTATGAAACTTTTTATGGTCGGATCATTTATTTAACTAGTCTTAGTGAACAAATTTAGTTTTGAAAAATATTTTTTAAAAACTATACTTTTTTTTCAAAAAACTCCAAAAAATGTAATTTATTTATAAAAAAGTTAATTGTTTATAACAAAAATATTATTAACAAAATAAATGAATATACCACTTCAATTACTGTTAAATTCGTATACTATCCCCAAAATTTCATTTCATTTGACAAAATATTAGATACCTCGGCAATAGACATTTAAAAAAAAAATACATAAAAATGCAATTGTTAATAAATTTTGAAATAATTATAGTTTAAAAAAAATATATTTTGCAAAACGAAATGTTTTCACTTAGACTTTATGTTCCGGCCATTAAAAGTTTCATACCTACAAGTTTAGTTTTAGTGTGCCCGTTTGAGAGAATTTCACTCTTAGTTGTTTATTTTATAAATATGTATGTACCTACTATGTACAAAAATGTATGGAAAAACTGAAGGTTCGATATTTGATATGAGAGGGTATCTATATGGGTGCGTTTTAACCTAAATAACATGTGTGCGAAGTTTTATTGTTCTAGGATAATGGCAACCCGTGCCGATTTTGAGTTTAAGTTCTTGCTAGCAGCTTACACTAAGTTTACAAAATAGTCCAATAAGGCTTCGAAAATTAGATCATTTCAACATTTGCCTCATGTTTAAAAGACTGTACAATAAATCTCCACCTTTGAACTTTTAAACGGATTAAGGGATTCTTTGCAAGGATATTGAAAAAACGTATTCACGAATAAAGGACATTGGAATTTCAAAAGTGTTTTAGTAGATTGCGTAACAATATGTTTCCTATCAAAAATAATTGAGCCTACACGGCGTATGAGTAACATTTACCTGTTCTTTTCATACTTGTATATGGGTAAAGCCATGTGAAGTGTGCACAGGTAAAATCACTTTATCGACGATTTTGAAAACTATCGTTTCATTGGATAGTGGAGCAGACTCAAACCTCGTGTTAAAAATATTTCGTCAAAATTCGTGTCTTTGTTATTGTTATTGGAGGTTGAATTTTTGATAATTTTCAGATCATGATAATATTGAAAAATTATTTTCTCATAAACTACTGCAGATAAATTTAATGAATTTTTTTTTACTTACAGATAATTATTTTTGCTATATTATAAGTATTTCTATGCGATCTTATTGTTTAAACAATTATACTTTAAATCATTTTTTTTTAAACAAATATTTTTTTTTTCGTTCTATACGATCAAAAAAAATTTCAAAATATGAAAAATAACCTTTAATAATCAAAAAAAAAAAATGTTTGTCCATTCATACCATTCCAAAGATATTGCATTTTTTTGTCACCCCTTGCGATCAAATTGTTAAAATAATGATATTTAAAAATTTTTATTTAAACAAATAACATTTTTTTTTCGTTCTGCATGCTCAAAAAAATTGAAAATATGTCAAATAGTGCGAAAAACGGTCATCTTTGGTAATAAAAAAGTTTTTGTCCTTTCATACCAATCCACAGATTTCTTATTTTTTGTCACCCTTTGCGCTCTCCCAATGCGAAAAAATATGCAATTCAGATTCAAGATGAAATCCAGGCGCACCATTGGTCAAACTCTCAAGTAACCATACACCCTTACGTAATTTACTATCGTGCTGATGGTGTTCTACATCACTTACGTTTTGTGATTATATCGGAAAAACTGACTCATGATTCAAGTTCAGTTCACTTGTTCAATACAAGACTTGCGAATTATATGAAAAAAAAAATGTGGGTCCTGGAATGTAAACAAATTTTTCTATTACTCTGACGGAGCCGCAATACAAAAATATATTTAACTTTTTATATAATCACGAAAAAGACTTTGGAATTGCAGCTGAGTGGAACTTTTTCGCGAGATCCCACGGTAATACGGCTGATACATTAGCGCAAATTCCGAATTAACTGCGCTTTTGGGAGTTAACTCGAGCATAATCTTCATTATAAACTCCCAAAAATTAAGAAGATTTGAGCAGTTTTAAAAAATTTTCACTAGCAACACTCTGTACATAAATAGACAACAACACCAAGAAACACTAGGAAATTAAGGGTAGCTGACAGATAGGCGTCGCGCTGGTTTGTAAGATCCGACTTTCAACAACTAGATGTCGCTGAGGTAGGTAAGAATATGATGCAATAACAACCAAAGTAGTAATTCTCAATGCTGTTAATCTTCTTTTTTGTGTGTATCAGGGTAAAATTTGGATCTGATTAAAGAAGATTTATTGGAGATAATCTCCGTGTGTGTATCGATAGCATTAGGGAGCTTGCGATGGGGTGGGGGGCACTGTCAAAAGGCTGGCACGAAAAGCAAGTATGCAGCGTATTGCGGAAAATCACATACGCGACGCTCGAAGTCTTTTTGAATGGGCAGAAAATGCGGCAATAGATTTCGATTTTTGCTCCCAAGTGGATCACGGCGCTCATGAAAAGAAATTTTCTAAATCGCACAAGTAAAGCCATAGCAAAAAAACACACGGAAATTCCATCATTTTCAACCAATGTTTAACAAAAAGATTCGAAGTAAAATTTTCTCAAGTGATGAATCAAGTGTGGAAAATATTATTTGCATGTAGGCAACGTAAAACAAAAAATTACACCGAACCATTTTGAAACCATTTTGTACAAGTTATGGTGGAATATTTCAGGTTATTTTGTAACAAACGTATTGTTAAATATGTATGTATGTACCTATGTATTGAATATGTAGGTTTACATATTGTGAAACAATTACCTTTTTCCTAATATCTTACAACTAATAAAGATATAAATTATAGACTTAAAAACGTTATCCCTTTTTATTTCCTATGCTCATACATTCTGCTTAATGTAGATATGTATGTATGTTATAATTGAAAATAACTTGATAACAACGACCAATGCAGAACACTATTGTTCAGCACACCACCCAACGGTATATGTGCAACGCATTGGGAGAGCGCAAAGGGTGACAAAAAATAAGAAATCTGTGGATTGGTATGAAAGGACAAAAATTTTTTTATTACCAAAGATGACCGTTTTTCGCACTATTTGACATATTTTCAATTTTTTTGAGCATGCAGAACGAAAAAAAAAATGTTACTTGTTTAAAATTTTTTTTTTAAATATCACTATTTTAACAATTTGATCGCAAGGGGTGACAAAAAAATGCAATATCTTTGGAATGGTATGAATGGACAAAAATTTTTTTTTGATTATTAAAGGTGACTGTTTTACGCGTTATTTTTCAGATTTTGAAATTTTTTTGACCGTATTGAACGAAAAAAAAAATTATTTGTTTAAAAAAAATGATTTAAAGTATAATTGTTTAAACAATAAGATCGCATAAAAATACTTATAATATAGCAAAAACAATTATCTGTTAGTAAAAAAAAATTCATTGATTTATCTGCAGTATCTGAAAATTATCAAAAATTCAACCTCCATTAACAATAACAAAGACACGAATTTTGACAAAATATTTTTAGCACGAGGTTTGAGTCTGGCCCACTATCCAATGAAATGACAAGTTTCAAAATCGGCGGGGTTTTGAAAAAAAACCCAAAATTTTGTGCACACTTCACATGGCTTTACCCATATGAAAAGAACAAGTAAATTGTATTAATTAGTTTGGTTGATATCTCCGAAACGGATTGAAATATCGAACCACCAATTTCGAAAAGCGCTAGTTCCAGAAATTTTACGAGCATGTTTTTTTATTATTATGCGTTCCAAAAAATTCCCAGTGAGTTTTATATTAAAAAACGAAATCAGCTTTTAAAGGGGAAATTATACAATCTTAAATTGGATTGAAAGCCTGACATAACAGCAGCATTGGAGAGCGCTTAGCACCGAATGAAACAAATAACAATTTGAAAAGCTTGTTACAAATCTTAAGTTTTCAAACAGAAACCAGGCAACTAGAGTTGCAGGTTCTTATAATTTCTCACATGTCAAATTTGTTTTTGCCGGCAGAGCAATTTCGCTACAAAAAATAAATAAATTCTACAAAAAATTTTGCTACAAAAAATAAATAAATTCCTATAGAAAGTGTCCAACTTTTTTTTGGCACTCTAATGTTCCCGTATATTTTTGGTAATACAAGAAAACGCTCTATGTAAGGTTTGTAATTTTTGAGTTCTTTGGAAAATTAGGTGTATTTTAATGTACTTTTACTTTTTTTTGCCCCACGAATCAATCTTTCAACTATCTTTTTTCAAACGGCGACGTAGAATAAGAGAAAAACCAGGGTAAAAACTGGGAACCCGATTTAATCGTTAGTATTCGA
Organism: Campiglossa producta; assembly: GCA_964058755.1. Lineage (NCBI taxonomy): Eukaryota > Metazoa > Arthropoda > Insecta > Diptera > Tephritidae > Campiglossa > Campiglossa producta. Next base: position 30,282,744 of record CAXKVI010000004.1, read on the forward strand.
TTAGTGACAGCTAGTCGACTAGCTGAAATCGAATATCTGCTATTCGATTTTCAAACAGCACAAAAGTTGGTAATCGACTAGTCGAGTAATCGATTAGAATCAAGAGGCCTACCAATTTTACTAGTATTCTACACCTTTATAAAAAATATGTGAAATTTTTAGCTGTGTAGCCAATATATTTGTTTTGAATCAGAATGAATAAAATTATTTTCATTCATTCATTCATATTCTTTTTTTTAATTTTGAATATTTTATGCAAAGTGAATATTCAAAATATAAAATATTCAAGGCATAGTTTTTTGGTTCTTCAAATGGAAAATTCAAATTTACTGTATTCTATTGTACTCAAAGTTTGAATCCATTCATTCAGGGATCTAGTATGCATTTAAATAAAAGATCTTTGAAAATTTGGAACAGTCTAATGTATGTATGTATATTTAACTTAATATATTTTAATTTAACTTTTATGCAAGATGCCAGCTTAGAATAAGAATTTATAACTGTAACTGTAAAGCGAATGTCAGAAGGGAACTTCACTTGCTTGTAATTCTATGAGTAAGAAGATATTCAATATATTAGGGTATCAAATTGAGTCAGTTGCACGAAAAGTGAATCGACATGGCTTACCCTTGTAACAAAGCCAACAAGTCCTCTAATGTATTCAAAAAGACTTGCATTTACTATGTACGCTTTGTATGCGTATTTATATAGTACAGTGTTGGGCAACATGCATTCAGTCAAATGGTATTCAAATAAAAAAGGTTTGTATTAAAACAGGATTTCACTTATAAGGAGTATTCAAGTAAGTTTGATTCTGAAATACCTTTTTCTATAAAATGGCTGCGTTACCCTTTTGAATGTTACTCAAAGCAGTTTTAGGTGCGTACATCGGTACATATGCATCTGCAGAGCCGCATTTAGAGAGTGCGTTGAAGGTGTTCTGACCTCCGATATGTGCTAAATATAATTAAGACATATTAAATTGATTGATTATGATGCACAATTAAACCGCAAACTATCGCTAGGGAACTTACGCTATGGATTAAGAAATGGTGTATTTGGAATATCACCCAAAAACTGCACTGGCGCTGGTGTGCCAAAGTCAACTCTTCCCAACTTTTTTCATTTACTATTTATCAAGTGAGTGATGCTGAATATTTTATTTCGAACTTTACAAGTTACCAACACCTTTTTTGGGAAACTCTATCGCCGAAAAAAGACTTATTGGGTTACTCTTCATGAGTGTTCACTGAAAATTTAAGCTGGACACCGAAGAAATGACAAACATTTTGCTGAAGAAAAGTCTATTGGGCTTAACATTATTTTAGAAAATTGTTAATTTACAACTCGTTCAAGTAAAATAGAAAAAGAATAAAATACATACACGCCATTCCCTCCCGTTAAAAAATATCTTGGCTTATTTTACCAAGTAGAAGATTTTAGTTTTGGCATAACGAAGAGCTAGTTATTGAAGGATGTACTCAAAATACTACATATTTTATGTTTGCTGCAAAAACTTGTTCGCAACACAATTTAATCACACTTAAGGACCGGTGGCAGCCGTGGGGAAAAGGTAGTGTGTTACACCAAGTAGTCGGGCATCGATACCAAAGCAACATAAGCAATTATTTAGAACGATCATTTTTCTAAAACGGGGTCGTCCCTCGGCAGAAGTTTGGCAAACTCTTCGGGTTTATTTCTGCCATGAGAAGCTTTTCAGCAAAAACTCATTTGCTTTGCAAGTGCCGTTCGGAGTGGGCAAAAAACTGTAGGGCCCGCAGACTTGAGGGAAGAAGCTCGGCAAAAATCTAGTTAGAGTTTATGACAACCTGTTGGTAAATCATCGCCATTAGTTTTTTTTAAGGAGCGGTGAAATTGCTAGAGATGAAATTGGAACGATTTTCGTCATCCCTTGTAAATTTTGGTTTTGTTACAAACCGTTTTCGGCGATCCGCCATCTGCAGTGTATAATTTCTTTCTCCATGAAACATGAGAGTAGCTTTAAGATCTATTATTTAATCGACGGCTGCTACACAAATAATTTCATTAAAACCATAGAACATTTCAAATTCTGGCGAAGTTTTAACGAAAGCGCCATTAGAAGCATTAAATATGTATGTCATGCTTACAACAATGCATTTGTGCTAACCTTTCATATCGATGGCATGTTGATCACTCATACGCCATGTATGCCAATAAATGTACCAATAGGAGTGAATACTAAGGCAGGTCGATTTATTAACCTATATCGCGCCATAGATTTTCCGATAGGTTTGGGGTTAAGGAAAAAAAAGTTCCACTACGCCTACCCAAAAAAATAATTTTCGAGCCTGCAAAATTTGAGTTTTTTGAAATTTTTTTTCGTATATTTTTTTTCGTATATTTTTTTTACCCTCGTGAAGGGTGGACACCTTGCCGCGGTACGAGGGCTTAAGTCGATAGCCACAGGGCTACACTGCCCTTGTGATCATATCGCCGCCGGTACTACATCACGAGAGAAGACAAGCCTCTCTGGCGCGACGACTAAGATCATCCCCCTGCCAATCCAGGGTGTTATGCGACCACGTGCCCATTGGACGTTTGCAGCCGGGAGGCAAATCGTGGCTGTAATCGAACGGAGCCTCTCTGATACCGGGCCGCCTCGGAGAGTAACTATGGCCTTACCGCGGTATGGGGCTCTGCCGCGGCGGACGACACATTCCCCTTACTCTTCCCTTGACCCTAAACTGGCCTTGCCCGGCGAGGGGTCGTACGAACAAGATGAAAAAAAGTAATAAAAACCTTAAAAATAATGATACAACCATGTATACTGCCCAGCAGAGGAGGAAAATGCTGGAGCAAGCGAGAACGCAACGTCGGAGGACAAACCCCATTTCTTCATCAGCCGAGAGATCGACAGCGATAGCAACTACGAGTCGATCAGCTCTGGATAATAAGGGGACAATCCCCAAAGTAAGTACCCGTACAAACACGGTGAAGCCAACAACGGCTGATGCTAGAGCCCTAGTAAGTGCCGGTACCGAAACCAAGTCTTTAACGTCTGTGGCAGGGGTCTCACGACCTGGCCCCAGAGATCCAAATAAGGGAACGACCGCGATGGCAACTACGGGTCGAAATTTACCCCAAAAGACATCTCCCAGTCGCTCTGAGTACTTGGACAAAAGAGCGGCCGCGAGGATACTGAAGAAATACGAGGGTATTTCACAAGAGACGCTATCGCCGAATGCTAGGAAGACGGTGGAGATGGCTGAAGCTATCTTACCGAACTTCCAAAGCGATTACGCGCCAAAGAAGGTTAATATAAATCCCTTCAAACGCCAGAGATCGGACGTGGATTTAAAACCTCACCCGAAGCGGCAGCAACACGCCCCCGTAGTAGGTAAACTCAGCTTTGCTGAAGTGACTAAGTATAGGATCCTCATAGGCGTCATTGACCGAGGAAACGAAAGCTGGGCCATCCCTAGGGACCAGTGGCGGTACGTCCGGAACGCTATCGGTAATGCCCTTCTCGACATTATGGATGAGTCTCCGGGTGCCACGCCGATGGGTTCTGATGCGGGATGGCCCCAGGGCCGAATCAAGGTATTCGCTTGCGAGGATGCAAAAACTGTTGCACTGTACAAGGCAGCAGCTGCAAGACTGGGTGAGATCTACCAAGGGGCAAAAATCGAGGTTGTCGACTGGAAGGACATCCCGGCTCGGCCAAGGGCAAGAGCGTGGATTCCTGCTATCCCTGCTGAACCTGAGAGAATTCTCAGGATGCTGAGGATCATGAACCCCCTCTGCTCGAGGATGCGGTAGGGCCTGACAGGCAAGTGGTCTTCACCTTGAATAAAGAAGCACTCGAGCCCCTTAAACGGTGCAATGGACGAGTGCACTACGGCATGGGTCAGATCGTGATCCACGTATACCGCGGCGATGCACAGCGCGCTGCTATTTCGGCTGCACCGGAGGACTCGGACATCGCAGTGCCGGTAGAGGAGTCGGAGATGTCTGGCTCGGAAAGTATGGTATCTGCCACGTCAAATAGCGAAGGAGCAGTGAACAGCTCGGATATGGGAGACAGCCTGCTGGACGGGGAAGACCTCAACGTCACAGTGATAGCAGATAGTCCTGAGCGCACCAATGTCGATACTGCCACAGTTAGTAGGATCTCGGCCACGCCAAAGCGTGGTCTGAACAAATCGTCGTTGAAAGATAAGCCTCCAGACGAGGTGGAACTCGACGATACGGCGGTGGCAGGGAAGTCTAAGCGCTCTCATGTTGGTGGTGATTAAGATAAACCTGCACAAATCTAAAGCAGCCTCGGCTGCTTTGTTCAGTCGTCTCTCTAAAGGCGACATAGATGTGGTCCTCATCCAAGAACCCTGGGTCAACAGCTCAAGGATTTGCGGTTTGGGGACTAAGGGTTTTAAGCTTATCCGAGCCAGCGAGGGGGGCAGGGTTAGAGCCTGTATTTTGGTTAAGTCTGAGCTGAATGCTTTTCTCTTGCCCAACTATAGCAATGGTGACGTTACAGCTGCCAGTTTAACAGTCGACAGTACCAGTCTGACGATGGCGTCAGTCTATATGCCCTACGACGCCGAAGAACCTTCGCCACAGAGGGAGATAAAAGACCTGGTGGTAAATTTTTCCATGGGTCATCTTATTATCGGAACTGACGCCAATGCTCATCACGTCCAGTGGGGAAGCTCCGATATCAATGCTAGAGGAGAGTCGTTGTTTGATTATTTGTTAACAACTAACCTGGTAGTTTACAACGTGGGTAACGAACCTACGTTTATTACTAAAACCCGTAGGGAGGTCATAGATCTCACTATTTGCAGCGAAGGCGCTTATGAGTGGGTCAGAAAATCGCGCGTTCTCGATGAACACTCATTCTCCGACCACCGGTACGTAGAATTAGTTCTAGACTTTTCTGTTGTGCAGCCGGTTATGAAACGCAACCCACGTAACACTAACTGGCAGATAGACAATGAAGTACTATCTAGGGACTTGCCAGCACTGCCCCCACAAGTCCCCTCATCAGTAGGGGAGTTGGAGGATCTGGTAAAGACCTTTACAACGGCGCTCTCGAATGCCCTAGAGCAGGCTTGCCCAGTGCCAAAACCACGCGGTAAACATAGGCCGCATTGGTGGTCCTACGACCTGGGCTCTCTCCGTAAATCATGTAGGACACAATGGCACGGAGACTCAATGGCTCGAATATAAAGTTAAACTCAGGGCTACAAAAAAGCTCTGAGGCAGGCGAAGAGAGTATCGTGGAGAAATTTCTGCACTAGGGTCGAAAATGTCGACGATACAGCGAGACTTAGACGAGTGCTCTCAAAAACTCAAACAGCCGCAAGCTATTTGCGCAAACCTGACGGATCCTGGACCAGCACGGAGAGGGAAACCCTAGAGCTGCTCTTGAATACGCACTTCCCAGGGAACTTGCATGAGGAACCCCTAGCACCTACAACCAACCTGGCTGTACACATACCCATCACGGAGGAAAAGGTTAGGTGGGCGGTTAAAAGCTTCGAACCGTTCAAGGCTGCCGGGCCAGACGGGATTATTCCCGCACAACTCATAAACACGCTGGAGACATCAGCCAAATGGCTGGTATTTCTCTATACAGCCTGCGTGGCTCTTAGCTACATTCCGTGCTCCTGGAGAAGTGCCACGGTAGTGATTATTCCTATAGGCCGATCAGTCTCTCATCCTTTGTGCTCAAAACCTTCGAGAGGATAATAAATGCCTACCTCTCCTCTACTGTTGATAGCAACCTGATCTGTAGCTATCAGCATGCATACACCAAAGGGAAATCTACAGAAACTGCGCTTCACAGCCTAGTTTCTGTTATTGAAAAATCGCTGTATGAAAAGGAGTACTGTCTTGTGGCCTTTTTATATATTGAAGGAGCCTTCAACAACATAAGCCCTGATGCTATAAACACCACTTTAACAAGTCTGGGCATAAGCAGGTCTCTTATTGGATTTATTGATCCACTGCTAAGGGGTAGATGAATAGTTTCCTCACTGGGCTCGGTTGACTTATCACGCTATGTCACAAGGGGAACGCCTCAGGGTGGTGTTCTCTCCCTGCTTCTATGGAACCTCACTGTCAACTCGATGCTGCGAGACACAAGCTGGGGGGCGGGAAGGTAGTGGCATATGCAGACGACTTAGCTATAGTATATAGGGGAAAATTCCCACATACCCCGTGCGACTTGATGGAAGTAGCACTGAGAGAGGTTTCCTCATGGTGCTGGCGCTGCGGACTGAGCATCAACCCGGGAAAAGTAGAACTGGTCCTTTTCACCAACCGCTATAAGATACCACCGCTAATACTACCAAAACTGAATAACGTGCACCTGAACTTGGCTGACAAAGCCAAGTTCTTGGGCACAGTTCTGGATAGGAAACTAACCTGGAAGGAGAATGTTCTTCAGCGCCAAAAGAAAGCGTGTATTGCAATCTACACGTGCAAAAGAGCCATTGGAAAGAAATGGGGGCTCAGCCCCCAAATATGCAAATGGATCTGCACTGCAATCATTCGACCAATCATGCTCTATGGAGTTGTGGTATGGTGGCCTGCGCTGAGCAAGGCAACAAACCTTAATCTGCTAGGTAAAGTACCCGGATCTTGCATGATCTGTATAAGCGGTGCGTTAAGAACAACGCCCAATGAAGCACTCCAGGTAATTCTTGGCATTTTGCCACTCGAAGGGCACCGGGTAGCAGCAGCATCGGCTCTGCGTCTAAGGGAAACGTCCGGCTGGGGCGCAAGCACTACTGGACACGCCTGTATTTTGGGATCCTATAGCTTTCTTCCGCTGAGCACAGATCGCTGTGCGACCACAACAGTCGGAGATAGCGGTTTTAAAATCAACATTCCCAGCAGGGAAGAATGGCAGAGCACGGATCGGAATCCCGCCACTCATGGCGGCACTTCTATTTATACTGATGGCTCGAAGTTAGACGGCAGAGTTGGAGGAGGGGTTTATTCAAAGGATCTGAACCTTGAGCTCTCCTTCAGACTACCTGATCACTGCAGTGTCTTCCAGGCTGAAGTTTCAGCAATCATGGACGCCGCGGCTTGGATAGGCCAACACGCTATCAGACAGGACATTTTTATATTCAGCGACAGCCAGGCGGCCATAAAATCCCTTGGCTCTTACTCGTTCAACTCTGAACTGACGCTCAGCTGTCGTCGATCTCTACAAGAGATGGCCCAACAGAATCGCGTTAACCTCACATGGGTCCCGGGGCATAGGGACATTGAAGGAAATTGTAGGGCAGACGAACTTGCGAGGCAGGGCACGACCAAGCAGGTTCTTCGCGATAAAGAGCGCTTAGGTATGCCGTTTGCCACATGCAAGTTTATGCTGAAGGAGTACACACTCCGCCAAGCCAACTAAAGATGGCTGCAATCTCCAGGATGCCGGATATCCAAAGAAACCTGGCCGAAATGGGATCATAAAAGATCAAGACAAATTTATGCCCCAAGGAGAAGAGAAATCTCCATATTAATAGGCGTATTGACTGGGCACTGCCTCATTGGTAGGCACGCAGAAAGACTTGGTGTGCCCTACCGACGATGCTGTAGGAGTTGTAAGGATGATGAGGAGGAGGAAACGGTGGAGCACCTCATCTGCAACTGCCCGGCTTTAAGTGGCGCGAGAATGCGCCTTTTGGGGGTTCCCTTCCTGGTCAGCCTACGCCAGGTCACGGAGCTGGACATAAAGGACCTGATGGCCTTCATCAAGTCATCTAAATGGTTCGAGTAGGAGTAACGGTGTCGGTATAGGAAGGTCAGCCCCGGGATTCTGCTATGTGGAGAATTCCGTTAATACCGGGATTTTCCATATGGCAGGGTCCCGGAACTGACTTTCCTAGTGTTGGTGGTATCACAACGGGCCTTTTAATACTGGCCTAGGTGTGCCTCTGCGGCAGCCACTTGAACCTAACCTAAGGTTTTTTTAATGACCTACTTAAAAAATTTTCATTTGACTTAAAAATTTTCAATCATACCCTGTCCGACTCAAAATTGTCCGCTAAAAACTTTGGCGATAACAGTTTTTTGAAACAACAGTTTGGTGAAAAAATTACTTTTCCGCCATTTTTTTTAAGGGTTTCTTAAAAAACGTGCAAAAATGTTGCCGATGAAAACGAATTTGTCTCGTAGTTCCTATCCCACTTAAAATTATGCGATAAAAACGTTGGCATTAACAGTTTAAAAAAAAAAAAACAGTTGGCAGACTAGTTCATATGTGCATCAGAATCATACCAGATGGCAGACTAGTTCATATATTCATAAGAATAATACCAGTTGACAGACTAGTTCATATATGCATCAGAATCATACCAGTTGGCAGACTAGTTCATATATGCTTCAGAATCATACCATTTGACTAACTAGTTCATATATGCATCAGAATCTTACTAGTCTATGCACCAGTCGGTATGCACCAGTATCATAGTCAGCCTCTGCATCAGCAATATACCAGTTTATTCTTTAGAAAGCAGCGACTATTTGTATTTACCCAAACACGTAAAAGCATGTGTGAATTACAAGGTAAAAAAGAAGCAGTTACAAGAGGAAAAGAAAAGCAATTGTCCTCTTCTGCATCAGCACCATACCAATTGGTATATTAGTCAGCCTCTGCATCAGCATTATACCAGTTGATATACTAGTTCATACACAGCCAAAAATGAGCTAAAGGTTCTAAGTTCGATTCTCGGTAAAGTCAACAATTTTTTTTTTATTTTATATTTTTTAAATTAAGTAGTTTATTGTATTTTTAATTTAATAATTGAATTCAACTTGCAATGGCTCCTTTCAAGTTGCGCGTTCGTCAAGTTTATTATATAGGTAAAGGCCCAATTGCATTAAACTTTGTAGGATCCATTTTCATACAAAGTTTTTTGAACGTAAAGCGAAGTTTTATATAATTGGGGCTTTAGGGTTGTCTTTTTAGGTAAGGTAAATTAAGGTTACTTAAGGTTAAGTTGACTGCGGAGTTCCGGTCCCATATATGTAAATATAGATAACTTCCAAAAGAGTCAAAGTAAGACATGCTGAGCCATAAACTCAAGTTAAAGGAGCATTGTTAGAATTAATTTATATTGTTGTTGTCAGTAAACTCAAGTTTATGCCGCAACGTAAAAAAGGGCGGTTATATACCAACAGGTTGTCATAACCTCTAACGAGATTTTTGCCGAGCTTCTCTTCCAACTTATAGTGTCCTGCTTTGATTTTTTCCTACAAGTTGGCGGGACCCACAGTTTTTTTTTTGTAAATTGTCAAATCTATGACTGTTTAAACAGTTGAATGCAGTTCCTTCAACTTAAATTACCGTTCAAACAACCAAAATTTGGTCAACTTCAGGATAACAGTACGAGATTGTTGATTTTACCAGTGCCTTTTTTCTATGTATATACACCAGATTTATAACAGTTGACATACTAGATCATATATGCATCAGAATCATACTTATATTTACCCAAACACGAAAAAGGATCTGTGATTTACAAGAGAAAAAAAGAAGCAAACCAAAAGGTTCGAAAAATGTTTGCATAGTACCATGTAGTACAATAGATCGTACTAATGGTCGCGGTATAATAAGGCCTTATAATAATAATGTAGTATGAAATGGAATTTTTCCTAAAAGTATTTTTTCTAAAATAGATTCGACTTTTTCTGACTACACCTTTTTCAGTTTATATTGAGAAAGTAACAATTCATATTCAGAATTTCCACTTGATATTCAGAAAAATACAATTCACATTCAGAAAATTACAATTGATATTCAGAAAACTTTCTGAATATAAACTGAAAAAGGTGTAGTATGATTTCAACCCGAGATTCATACATACTTGCATACTAGTACGAACCAGGATTTTTCTGACTAGTATGATTTCGCCCAGCAAATTATAGTTGTATACTAGTATGTTTTCTGATTAGATTGGCATTGAATGATTTAATGGTAAGCAGCAATGAACTAGTATAAAAACACCAATAAAATGTGTAGTAAACGAGCTAGGTGTCTTCTGTGTAGTTTGGAACTGATTAGTTTGAAGGTATTCAGAAATTAACTAGTATGAATACACCACAAAATGTATAGTCCAAGAACTATAATGTTGCCGAGTAGTTTGGCATTGACTGGTTTAAAGCTTATCAGAAAGGAACTAGTATGAATACACCACAAAATGTATAGTCAAAGAACTATATTGTTTGCTGAGTAGTTTGACCTTGACTGGTTTGAAGCTAATCAGCAACGAACTAGTATAAATACACCACAAAATGTATAGTCCATTAATTATATTGTTTGCTGAGTAGTTTGGCATTGACTGGTTTAACGCTAATCAGCAATGAACTAGTATGCATACGCCACAAAATGTATAGTCAATGAACTAGAATTTTCGCTGAGTAGTTTGGCATTGACTGGTTTTAAAACTAATCAACAATGAACTGGTATGCATATGCCACAAAATTTTTAGTCAATGAACTAGTATGTTTGCTGAGTAGTTCAGAATTTGACTGCAGGGATATTTTCAACGAATGTGTAGATATAATAAACTTTTTTGAAAACCGCAATAATTAAACTACTTTATGTCGAAGTAAAAAATCCGGATTGACAAAAACGTTTAAATAGAACGGAATAGTAAAACTTGTTTTGAAAAAAAAAAAACACAATTTTAAAATTTAAGTGAAGTTAAGCTTTGAACTCGCAATATCAACTGAAACAACTTCCTACAATATCTCAATAAGGCTAAGAGTCAGGTAGAAATAGTTTTTGCCTACAATCTTCAGTTTTTATTGTGCTACCTAAACGAGGGATGTAGGGTAGAAGGGGGCACATTCGCCACTGTGGCACATATGCATGAGCTGAAGTAAATCGACAGTAATGGTGAGTTCATATTTTTACAAACAGGTAGAAAGTTTTTTCGTTGACAAGCCGATTATGTACTCGTGGTTCCAAGGTCATGATCATTATTACAAACGCAAAACAGTTTTCAACTGTGTTGGAGGCAGGCTTAAAACATTCACAAAAATATGAATTAATTTGTCTTAACATATTGCAGATATATAACAATTATGCTAATAGACGTCTACCCCTTGCATCCAGCATTCATTAAAAAAGGCTGTTAAACAATCAACAATGGGGAGTTATGAAAAGAAAAATCTTATATGAACAATTGGTTCTAACGGAAACATATACATAAAAAATGATTTGGCAGAAATGGCAATAAACCTTTTATCTGAACGATCGGTTATATGGGAGATATATGCTATAGTGGTCCGATCCTACCGGATCCGACATATATCTCCTATAATGCCAGTCTACATCTGTATGCCAAATTTCATCGAGATATCTAAAAAACTGTGGTTGCTGTGTGACCTTGCCCAATCCCGACTCTTGAGTCCTCGTTCGTACACTCTGGGCAACGTGAGCTATCTAGGCAGAGAGAGAGGGAGCCCCGGTGGGGCCACTCTGACATACTTGGTTTAAGGGCTCACCGAGGTCTTTTGTGCAGCGTCTGTTCACCATGAGGTGCGGCTGCAAGCGGGCGTCTGTCTTGAAGCAAGCGGCTCGCTATATAAATGTGTAAATATTCTAAAAAAAAAAACCCCGAAACGGGTTGTGCGCTGAGTTTGGGACCCGCCACGTATAAAACCGAATTCCAATAAAATAAAAGGTACAAAGCCTCGGATGAGAACCCCCTTTAATGTTGACGACCCGGCAAAACGAATTATGGACTACGAGAAGGATATTAGGGCATGTACGTGGAATGTCCGGACCCTTTCTAGGGAGCGTACCGCTGACCGACTGGTTGATGTCCTCGCGAACGCAAAGGCTGACATCACCGCCCTGCAGGAAATGCGATGGACGGGGCAAGGAAAGACGACCATCGGTCCTTGTGACGTATACTACAATGGCCAGACACGCGGCAAAGCGCGTGGTGTAGGATTTGTGGTGGGAAAGAGACTTCGCCGTCAGGTATCAGCGTTCACTCCTGTGGACGAGCGTCTCGCTGCGATCCGCATCAAGGCGAGGTTTTTCAACATAACATTTATCTGCGCCTATGCGCCGACTGAGGAGACGGACGACGCAGAGAAGGACTCCTTCTACGATAAACTTGAACAAGCCTATGATCGCTGCCCCCTGCATGATATCAAAATCGAGCTCGGCGACTTTAATGCCAAGGTGGGCAAGGAAGGAGTCTTTGGTCCTACAGTTGGAAAATTCAGTCCCCATGATATGACATCCCCCAACGGCACTAGGTTGATTGACTTCGCCGCTTCCCGCAATATGGTCATCAGTAGTACCAGGTTCCAGCATAAGCGAATACACCAAGCTACCTGGCTGTCCCCTGATCAAAGAACAAGAAACCAGATTGATCATGTCATGATCGACGCCAGACACAGCTCCACCGTTCTAGACGTGCGTACCCTATGCGGTCCCAATATCGATTCGGACCATTATCTTGTTGCAACAAAGATACGCACACGCCTCTGTGTAGCGAAGCAAGTACGCACAGTAACGGAAGGAAAGTTTGACGTCGAGAAGTTGCGCGTGACACAGACAGCTGATAATTTCTCCACTCGACTCTCACACTTGCTATCGGAGAGCAATCCTCGACCTAACGAGGTAACCGAGCAATGGAAGCATATCTCTCACTCATTACGTACCGCCGCTGAAGCCACTATAGGGTTTCAGCGAGCCCGCAAGAACAACTGGTACGATGAGAAATGCACCACAGCCTCGGACAAAAAGTACGCTGCCTACAAGGAGACGTTGCGAACGGGCGCAACTCGCAGTGTATGGCAACAATATCGCGAGGCAAAGAAGGAAGAGAGACGCCTTTTCAGAAAAAAGAAAACTGAGGCCGAAAGGCGTGAGTGTGAGGAGCTTGAGAAGCTGGCTGACAGGAATGATGCCCGAAAATTCTATGAAAAGATCCGGCGGATGACGGAAGGTCTTAAGACCGGGGCAAGCTCCAGTAAGGACAATAATGGCGACCTGGTAACCGACGTACAAAGTGTACTTAAATTATGGAGGGAGCACTTCTCTTCACTGCTAAATTGCGAGGGAGACGTCGACCCCGATACCGCAATCCCTGACGATGGAAAAGTCGTCCCACCACCTGACTATGATGAAGTGAGGATAGCTATATCCCGGCTCAAAAATAACAAAGCGCCTGGAAAAGACGGACTACCCGCCGAGCTGTTCAAACACGGAGGCGAAGAGCTGGTAAAAAGCATGCATCAGCTCTTATGCAGAATATGGTCAGACGAATGCATGCCTCCGGATTGGAATTTAAGTGTGCTTTGCCCAATCCACAAGAAAGGCGATCCCGCTAACCGCACCAACTACCGCGGAATCAGTCTTCTTAATATCGCATATAAGGTTCTTTCTAGCGGGTTGTGTGAAAGGCTGAAGCCCATCGTAGACAAACTGATTGGACCTTATCAGTGTGGCTTTAGACCTGGTAAGTCTACCATCGACCAGATTTTCACGATACGCCAAATCCTGGAGAAGACCCATGATAAAAGAATCGACACACACCATCTCTTTGTCGATTTCAAAGCCGCTTTTGACAGCGCAAAAAGGAGTTGCCTGTATGCCGCCATGTCTGAACTTGACTTCCCTGCAAAGCTTATACGGCTGTGCCAAATGACGTTGAGCAATACCAACAGCTCCGTCAGAATCGGGAAGGACCTCTCTGAGCCATTTGAAACCAAACGAGGCTTCAGACAGGGCGACTCCCTTTCGTGCGATTTCTTCAATCTGATGCTGGAGAAGATAATTCGAGCAGCAGAGCTAAACCGCAATGTTACAATCTTTTACAAGAGCGTGCAATTGCTGGCGTATGCCGATGATATTGATATCATTGGCCTTAACAACCGCGCCGTAAGCGCTGCCTTTTCTGGACTGGATAAGGAAGCGAAAAAAGTGGGTCTTGCCGTGAACGAGGACAAGACGAAGTATTTGCTGTCATCAAAGGAAGAATCGGCGCACCTGCGCCTTGGCAGCCATGTCACTGTTGATAGTTACAAATTTGAAAGTGTGAGGGACTTCGTCTATTTGGGAACCAGTATCAACACCGAAAATAATATCAGTCTAGAAATCCAGCGGAGAATCACTCTTGCCAACAAGTGCTACTTTGGACTGAGTAGGCAATTGAGAAGTAAAGTCCTCTCTCGAAGAACAAAGATCACGCTCTATAAGTCTCTCATCATACCTGTCCTGATGTATGGCTCAGATTCATGGACAATGTCAAGAGAAGATGAGATGGCCCTTGGAGTATTTGAGAGAAAAGTTCTCCGGAAGATTTATGTTCCTTCCCGCGATGCCAACGGCGAGTATCGAAGGAAATTTAACGATGAGCTGCACGAGCTCTACGCAGATCTGACCATAGTCCAGCGAATTAAAGCCCAAAGACTGCGCTGGATGGAGGATGACTTGAACTCCCTTGGGGTTTCCAATTGGCGTCAGTTATATCTAAAAAGGAATGACTGGCGTGCTTTGATATGCAACGGCCGGACAGACGGTCATCGCTAAATCAACTCATCTCGTCCTCTGCCCATTTTGGTATATTTATTGGTGGGTCTAACGGAAACATATACATAAAAAATGATTTGGAGCCTTGAAAATGAAAAAAATCGATTTCGACCAAAACAAGTCTCAAAAACAAAAAAAAATTATTTTTCAAGATTTTCCGGTCAATTTATTTTTATTTTATTTTTATTTTTGTAGCTGCTGTAGTGTTGGCTATTTTGGCCATTTGATTTTAAGTGCAAAATAAAAACGCTTTTATTACACTTTTTTTACCCAACGTTTCGCTAGACTTGTATGCTAATGTTATGTTTTCTTTGTTGTTAGTTATTGTTTTTCTTAAGTTTTCAGTGAGTTTAGGGATATAAGTTACACCAAAATATTGTTTTTCTGCGTTAGTTTTACATGTTGAAAATAAAAATAGATCACCCCTGAAGATGCTAGGAAGTCTAGCGAAACGTTGGGTAAAAAAAGTGGAATAAAAGCGTTTTTATTTTGCACTTAAAATCAAATGGTCAAAATAGCCTACACTACAGCAACTACAAAAAATTTTTTTTTTTTTTAAACTGTTAATGCCAACGTTTTTATCGCATAATTTTTAGTGGGATAGGAAGTTCCTATCCTATTAGGAACTACGAGACAAATTCGTTTTCATCGGCAACACTTTTGCACGTTTTTGAATAAACCCTTAAAAAAAATGGCGGAAAAGTTATTTTTTTTCACCAAAACACTCCTCAAAACCCCAAAAATATTTTTTTTTTTCAAAAAACTGTTATCGCCAAAGTTTTTAGCAGATAATTTTAAGTCGGACAGGGTATGTATGAAAATTTTTTAAGTAGGTCATGAAAAAAACCTTAAAAATAAACGAAAAAAAAATTTCAAAAAACTCAAATTTTGCAGGCTCGAAAATTATTTTTTTGGGTAGGCGTAGTGGAACTTTTTTTTCCTGAACCCAAAACCTATCGAAAAATCGATGGCGCGATATGGGTCGACTTTCTTCCATACAAATCGACCCGCCTTAGTGAATACATTTTGCCAACAATATCGGCGGGAAGTATATTCTCATAAACATATTTAAAGTAGACAAAGCAAAATATTCATATAAGTGTGTCACATCTGCATCGTGGTACTTTCCAGCTAACCAAAGGCGTAGCGCTTCGAAATATGTAATGATCCAAAAGGAGTCCGTAAGAGTTTTCGCGGAGCCTTGAGAGAACGGATGAATACATTCTTCTGACAAGTAAAATATGAATCTAAAAAAAATTGTAGGACATCAATATGGCCATATGGCATAAAACAGATGTAAGAACCATCGAAATAGAAGAAAAATGTGCTTGAAAATAGTCAAAAAAGTCTTTAAAAGGATAAAACAGAGTCAAAACCCCCTCATTTTGAAGGAAAATATTCCGGGAAATTTTAGTTTAATAGCTCCCAATGAAGTCTTTTATCCTTGGATAGCTGGGATACACTTGGATGTTAACACATTTCGGCAAACTAGTTTGCCACCTTTAGCTTGGTTAATATAATTTCTTTCTATGTAGGAAATACCAAAAAAACTTACTGTTTTACCCAGGGTTCGAAAATGCTTAAAAATGTTTAAAGCACAGCATTTCGTTTTTGCTTTTGTTTGAAAAAAAAAAAACAGCAGTCACAGCAGCAGAATGAAAAATGCTGTAAGCAATTGATCGATTACTATTAAGCATATGTTCAATGCTGCTTAGCAGTATTTATGCAATAAAGAGGGGTGACTCCACCATGTTTTGAGGTAATTTTATAACAGATTTAGGATCATTTTCAGGTCATTTCGGGATCATCTTAAGGTCATTTTTTTATAATTTTACGGTAATTAGGGTTAATTTCACCAAGAAGAAAACGGAGAGATATGGAACAGGAAAAAGAATAGGAATAGATAAATAAGAAAAAAGGTATAGACGTTTTAGGGCCATGGTATGGGATAGGGTTACGGTTAGGGATAGTGATAGAGATAGCGATAGGGATAGGGTAGGGTCATTAAATAAGAAAACCCGATGCTGACTCCTCGGAGAAGCTGACAGGTAACGCTCAAGATTTCAACATTTATTTTGCCAAGGGTTGCGCTGAGGCCATCGCAATTGCATCAGTAAAGGTTCCCGTATTAGGCCAATTTAAAACATTGAAAGGCACATTGCTTTCCGTAACAAGCCCAATACCCGAAATATTACTCGTTGGCTCATTTCAATTTTACCTTTTTCTTTTACACGAACTGGACTGCAACAAATATGAAGAATTTAAGTCATCATTATCGCTATTTATGCGTGCGGTTTTTAGTCGCTTGCTACATATTTTCCATATTGAAAATCACTCCTTATGGTTCTCGAAAATTTCGAGTCGAAATTTCCCCAAAAAATATTTTTTGCTGACATTTTTTATTATTTTAATTATTGCCAATCTTTTTTTATGTATTTTTGTTTTTAAATAATGAAATGTCAGCAGTCTATCGTTTGCTTCTCAGCATTTTTATGCTTTTACCAAGACGAATTCATAAATGGTGGTAGCACGGCGAATTGGGCAATATTCGCTTCAGTTCGCCGTACATAAAATGTCAAAGTGAAAGAGGATACAAAATATCAACAATCATGTGTTTTCTTTTCAATTACAAACAATTGCTGTTAGAAAAGTAAATTTATTGCGTGTTTCGGCAATAAATGCTATTAAATATATACCATTTACTTAAACCGTGGTCATCGCGCACATTTCGTGAGTTTTATTATGTTTTGTGTAAATAATAACGTAAATAAACGTGTTTCCGATTTCCTTTTAATGACAATTGCTGTATGCGAAAACAAGAAGAACAAGCAATCAGCTGTTCACTTGCGGGCACCATGTAAATGAATTCGCCTTGGCTTTTACTCAAGGCAAATTCATACATGGTGGTAGCACGGCGAATTGGGCAATATTCGCTTCAGTTCGCCGTACGTAAAATGTCAAAGTGAAAGAGGATACAAAATATCAACAATCATGTGTTTTCTTTTCAATTACAAACAATTGCTATTAGAAAAGTAAATTTATTTCGTGTTTCGGCAATAAATGCTATTAAATATATACCATTTACTTAAACCGTGGTCATCGCGCAAATTTCGTGAGTTTTATTATGTTTTGTGTTTTCAATAAACGTAAATAAACGTGTTTCCGATTTCCTTTTAATGACAATTGCTGTATGCGAAAACAAGAAGAACAAGCAATCAGCTGTTCACTTGCGGGCACCAGTAATGAATTCGCCTTGGCTTTTACTTTTGCTGTTCGTTGTTTTCAAAGCAAGCTAAAGCTTCTGCTTTTGGCTTCTCATTTTTTTGAAGCGAAAGAAAGCAAACATGCCGCTTTTTAAGCAAGACAATTTTAAAGCTCAGCATAAGCAAATTTTCGTTGCTTTTGCTATTTTTGCTTAAGCATTTTGGACCCTGGGTTTACCCGTAAAATTAAAGCTCAAAGTAATTCAAAGAATTATTTTAAGAAATGTGCCCCACTTATTATTGGGAACAGTTCGCATATCAGTGTGTAGTTGCGTGATAATTTAATATTTGACAATACTCACCTTGTTTGAGTATCCATTGAACTTAAGCAGTTTCTTGCATGACTTGCCACGACTCTCAAAGTAAATTTCCTGTGGCGTGCGACGTGACTGTGGGCGACGTGTAAGACCCGCTTTGCATACAGCCGATACAACAGATGCCGCACTCGGTGTGGCGCCTGGAGTATTTGTCCGTAAACTATGGTGATTTCCGGTGTTGGGTAAAAGGCTGTTGAAATTGTTGTAGTCATTGCTGCTGCTACCAGTTTTAGCAGTGCTGCCAGCATCCGAACAAAGTAAACGACCTAGTATACCACAACAGCCAATACGGTGTGTGGGTGGCGTACCAGGAGTCAATGGACTCAAGGCAAATGACGGTGTACTGTTGTTATTGTTGAATTTGTTGTTGTTACTATAGGAACCCGCGGAGATGGTCATCAGTTCGATGGCGCTTGCTTTTCGCAGATTAACATCCATTTCCATGGCTAGTGCCGTTGCACCCGTGTGAGAGGATTAAGTGGGTGGTGGTCTTGTGCTGAGTTTTTGTTGTGTTGGGATGTGAAATTTTGAGTTTTATTTGTTATTTCACTGCGAAGAAGCACTTTTTGTTTTTCACTACTAAGTTAGTTTATTTGTATGTTCTTCCATTTGCAACAACGGCACTCACAACAGATTCATTACGTGACTTTGGATACTGTGAGACCATTTGTTTGCTTTTGCTTCACTTCGTACTCTTTGTTTGTTGATTAAGTTTTTGGTGAATATAATTAACAAAGGATTATTAACAAGTGCGTTAAGGTCAAGACATCCATTGGGTAGTTTCAACACTCATCAGAAGTATCTTATGGCGTTTTCTTTTCTCGACAAAATGTTGCCCTAATGTTGCCCTCTTAAACTGTAACTTTTGTCCTCGGCAATTTAGAGCCTATCAAAATGGCTTAATTTGTAGATAGTAGTGTCCTTCTGCCTACTTATGAGGTATTATTTTGTGAAATGAACCTATAAGTCTTAGAGAGAGCTGAGAAAAATCTACAGGGCAACAGTTTTTCTAGAAAAGAAAACGCCATTAAAAAATATTTGTTCATATAAAAAGCGCCCTACTGTTGTTCTCTTCTAAAACCAACTATGGTTGTTGGAGTTGTGGTGAGAATAGTTTTTTTGTTGCTTAGTTCTATCTTCAATGTTTTTCGAGCTTATGTGCTATACATTTACACATCAACTTCTTCACTCTTGTTTGTTTTTGCTTTCATACTAGCTTTGTTTTTCTCTTGCTTGTTTGTTTTTGCCCAACATACTTATCTTCTCCATGAGTAATCCTATTATTTGTTTTTGGGCTGCCTGCACCCGCTCATGCTTATCACTTCATTTGCAGCTTGTCAACTTTTTTTAGAGGTTCTGGAATTTTGAATATTTTATAAACCCAAGTTAGTTTCTTAACATATTTGTTGAGAGTATTGGTATCGTCCTTTAAAAATTTACCTAATGACGATCTCACAAAACAAAGCATACTTTAAATTTGTGCGTTAATTTATACCTTTTTCTGGCGGTAATGCTAATTGGGCTTTCTGTGAAGGGGTTGCAGAGTGGTAAATAGTATCAGAATTTATCACCTCATAAACTGAACAAAGCTATAAAATTTGTCTTGCTATGTAAACTAGAAAAGCCGGGAGTTGACTGCGACAGGCAGCAGTCAAAGCAAATAAGCTAGAAGGGTTTGTCGACACTTCTGGAAGGGATACTTGTATATATTGACTTACGGAACTGGGGAATAGGAGTAAAGCACCGTAACCCCTGCGTGTTGGGGACCTGTTTATTTTAAGAAAGATCTTTACTAGTATTAACTCTGTCTCGAATGAAACTAAAATAAATGTTATTCCCATTGTTGGCATAATAAAGTAAGCACAAGCGTATGTAAATATGTATGTATGTACATACGTATGTATATGTTCAATGAATATTTAATTTAGGGCAGAGCTTTTCCTTATGTTTTGCTTTCTGGAAATTAATTTCGTCGTCTATGTTAAAATCTATATATATGTATAAAAATGAAATGGTGTATAATTGTAACGCTAAAACTCGAAAACGGCTGAACCAAATGAAATACTTCCTTTGGGGGATTTGTTTGTTATTACCACGCGCAGGTCATGTCTTAAAATCAGAACAAAATATTAACGGGGCGTGGCACCTCCCATACAAACTGAATTTTTCAAGTTGAATATCTTCAAAAGTGTTTAAGGTAGGAACATGAAAATTGGTACAGAGCTACAGGATAACAGCACCACTCTCACCTATAAAACCGGGGGTTATCCAATAAGGGGGCGTGGTACCTCCCATACAAACTAAATTTTTAAGCAGAATATCTGTGAAAGGGTTCAAGGTAGGGACCTGAAAATTGGTATAGACCTATATGGTATCAAAAGCCTTCTTACACATAAAAGAAGGGGTAATCGGAAAAGGGGGCGTGGCACCTCCCATACAAACAGAATTTTTCAAGGTGAATATCTTCAAAAGTGTTTAAGGTAGGAACATGAAAATTGGTATAGAGCTATAGGATAACAACACCATTCTCACCCATAAAACTTGGGGTTATCGAAAACGGGGGCGTGGTACCTCCCATACAATCTATATATATAAAAATGAAATGGTGTTCAGTCGTTACGCTAAAACTCGAAAACGGCTGAACCAAATCATATACTTCCTTTAGGGGGTTTGTTTGTTATTACCACGCGCAGGTCATGTTATAAAATCAGAACAAAATATTAGGAGGCGTGGCACCTCCCATACAAACATTTTTCTTCAAGGTGAATATCTCTAAATGGGTTTAAGGTAGGGACCTGGAAATCGGTACAGACCTATAGGATAACAACACCATTCTCACCCATAAAACTGGGGGTTAACCAAAAAGGGGGCGTGGCACCTCCCAAACGAATGAAATACTTCATAGTCGATATCTCTGGAAGTATTCATGTTAGACCACTGAAATTTGGTAAGGGATTATATGAGATCGACCCCTACCACCTCCAAAAAAGCTGGGGATAACGAAAACGGGGGCGTGGCACCTCCCATACAAATGAAATATTTCATAGTCGATATCTCTGGAAGTCTTCATGTTAGACCACTGAAATTTGGTAAGGGGTTATATGAGATCGATCCCTACCACCTCCAAAAAAACTGGGGATAAGGAAAAAGGGGGCGTGGCACATCTCATACGAATGAAATACTTCATAGTCCATATCTCTGAAAGTACTTATGTTAGACCACTGAAACGTGGTTAGAGGTTAGATGAGGTCGATCCCTACTACCTCAAAAAAAACTAGGGTAACGAAAAAGGGGGCGTGGCACCTCCCATACGAATGAAATACTTCATAGTCCATATCTCGGGAAGTGTTTAGGTTAGACCACTGAAATTTCTTGAGGAGTTAAATAAGATTAATCCCATCATCTCCAAAAAAAACTGGAGATAATGAAAAAGGGGGCGTGGCACCTCCCATACGAAGGAAACATTTCATAGCCCATATCTCTGCAAGTATTTATGTTAGACCACTGAAATTTGGTGAGGGTTTATATGTGATCGATCCCTAATACCTCCCAAAAAACTCGAGTTAACGATAAAGGGGGCGTGGCACCTCCCATACGAATAAAATACTTCATAGTCCATATCTCTAGAAGTATTTAGGTTAGACCACTGAAATTTTGTGAGGAGTTATATAAGATCAATCCCGGACACCTCCAAAAAAAACTGGGGATAAGGAAAAAGGGGGCGTGGTTTCTCCTATATGAAGGAAACATTTCATAGCCCATATCTCTGCAAGTATTTATGTTAGACCACTGAAATTTGGTGAGGGTTTATATGTGATCGATCCCTAATACCTGCCAAAAAACTCGAGTTAACGATAAAGGGGGCGTGGCACCTCCCATACGAATAAAATATTTCATAGTCCATATCTCTAGAAGTATTTAGGTTAGACCACTGAAATTTTATGAGGAGTTATATAAGATCAATCCCGGACACCTCCAAAAAAAACTGGGGATAAGGAAAAAGGGGGCGTGGTTTCTCCTATATGAAGGAGATGGGGATATGGTTTAAAATAGATATAGGGATCGGGTTAGTGAAACAGACAGGGAAATAAATTTGTGGCAGGACAACGTCTGCCGGGTCAGCTAGTAATAATATATATGCCTTAGGGTGGCCCCCAGATACCACTTGAACTACTTTTTCGATCTCACCCCCTAAATAAAAAGTACCACCGTCAAAAATATCGTGTACATTCTTAACACAATTGGACGTAGTGCAAAATTAAAAAAAAAATTTTAAAATGCAAACCCATAAGATCCCAGTCGAATATATCACATCTTAAATTTGGTTCCGATTGGGCAACACCGAAGTTAGATATCGGTTAAAGATAGACTAGATAACTAGCCCCATTCTCTAATCTCAAGGGGACGACTCAGAAATCACTTGAAAAACTTAGCGTTCCCAAAAAAAATGAGAAGTAGTTCTCAAATCGAATTTTAATGTCGATTCGAATGTTAAAAGAATTTGCAATATTTCTCGAATCATTCTAGAGTAGATCTAGTATCTTTATCGATTAGAGAATTTCGCTAGTTATCTTATGTGGGAATCCAAATTTCTGTAACTTTAGAGACGTGTTTGCTGGGAATCTACACCTTTTGGAATTAAAACTAACTCTAATTTTGTAGGTAACGTTTTTTTACTACACTAATGCTAGTTTTTTTTTAACACTTTTGAATCGCAACACAATTTTACAAATAGCTCATTTGCTGCAACGTCGTCATAACTCAAAAACCCAAATTTTGAGTTAACATTACTAATTTATCGGAAATAATATGTTTGATCAACTGACAGAGTGTTATATCCGAGGTTTTAACATTTCACTCATCATCTCGATAGAAGCCTCCATATCCCATATAAATATACATCAATTCAAAAACTAAAAATGCGTTTTCACATTTTTTGAGTAATGACGACGTTGCAGCATCTATGACTGCGTTCACGTTCAACTCATATTGTTGTTGTCAATAAAATCGAGTTTATGTGTCAACGTAAACGTAATATACATATGGCTGAACAAATTTATTTGAATTTTTTGACTTCTCGTAAGATACTGATCAACAGTATCTAATGGGGGTCGATATTAGCATTTAATATTTATGGTCCTGGTACTGCCGATTTAGCTGGTGACACCGAACAAATTTGTTAAAGTGGTAATCAATGGCCACCCTATTGCACAAATGATAAAAATGTATTATACTTATATGTTTTTTCTTCGACTGATGTTGTTTTTTACTACCAATCTAATGTTCATATTGGCATATACTCGAACCAACATACATACATATTTAAGTACTAATGCTGATTTCGTTTCATCGAAAAAAAATGTACACTTCCACGTTGAACATGTTTACACTCTTGCACAGAACACTATAAAAGTGTGATAAAAGTGTACCCGTTCTACGTGTACCTGCTTTCGATAAAACGAACAAAAAACACTGCCCCGTTTGCTACGCTATGTGCTTCAATAATTAGGTTTCGCTTTTCGACACCTGATCATCAGTGCAACCAGCTACCCTGTCAAAGCTTCAGAGGGTAAAAAGTGTGAGTTTTTTACACTACGGAAGTGTACATTTTTAGGAAACGAAATCATTTAATGTTTGACGTTTTACTTTCATTTTACAAACGAAAACGGAAAATTGAAGAGTGTAACAAAAATGCGCATTTTTTTGATGAAACGAAATCACCATAATTTAAAGTTGAGTGTAAAGGTATCGATGCCTAAAGATGCGCCTTTTGTATTTAATATACTCCTTTTTATTTATTTATACTCGCATTGTTAGTTTTTTACAATTCTATGTAGATATTTTTTTTCACTTCACATGTTCCGATTTTCCCGCCGTTTTTACAAGCACACTGATAACAATAACTGCAGAGCTAGGCTGAGACCAAAATAAGGGACGCACCCAGGCGCGCAGCCAAAAATACTAACTGTGTTTATACCGTTATTGTGCACCGAAAGCGAGCACCTTTGCCGAGTAACTAACACCGCCAAAACTGCGATAAAGTTAGCATTGCGATATCATCAACGTAGGGCCGAGTAAATGCGACACGATAATTAAATTAAGAATTGATGTTGCCACTATGTTTTATTTTTTAACAAAAATTGGTTGGACTAGAAAGGTTGAAACTAAACAAACATTAAAATACTAGTAATACTCACGACTTATCTCATTAAATTTTAATAATAATAATAACAATTTTAGGGTTTTTTCTTCATAGATCCCAGTTCATCCGCTAGTTTTTGGCCCGGCTTTTGAATTGTCCCAACTTTTTTAGACACCAAACCGAACTTACCTTCTAAGATTACGAAGTTTGGCGCATAGATGTCCTTATCTTAAACGGTAATATTAGTTAAGGATCGCTCCCAATTTTGCACAAAATATTTAGAATACAATACGAATATTTCAGAGTTTTTTGCCATCGCGATAGATAGCTGACCCGGTTAGCATTTAGATAGCTTTTCTCGGTTGTCAAAATTTGATAGATATTAAAAAATTTTCTACATTGTGGCATCACTGATAGCAACAATTAATTTTGTGTATTTACGATTAGCATCCTTGAGAGCTTCGGCATCCGAGAGAGTAAACCGAAACGCGCAGACTCGAACAACAGTACATGCAAAAAGTAAATGCTTACATCAGTTTTATGAATGAACCGTAAAGAGGCAAGTGGGCATTTGAGTTTGGCTATTTGTACGCGAGCATATCACATAGCATATAGGTATCTACACTTGTAGTAGGTAGTAATCTAGTGGGTGGTTTGTTTTCGACCGGTCCACCGACAATATTCACATAAAAGTGCACATATTGAAAATAAGTGTGCCTCTGTATGTAAGTCGATATTCCACCACTTACATAAGTAACTACGTACATATGTATATGTCGCTATAAATTTTATTCGCCGAAAATTACATTAATAACCTTTCGCTCGAACACTTTTGACTTTTGCAATAACAAATGCAACACAAAGTAATTCTTAAAGAATCGAAAATTGATTCAAATATATAAGCTCTCATTTCAAGTCGAATATTTTATATGCATGTTTGCAATAAGGGCGGGTCAATGATTTTTCCAAATCTTACTTACTTAAAATAACCTTTAACCGTCCAGGCGATTTTGGCCATCCAACATGTTACGCCAGTCGGTTCTTTGTTGATCCAACTGGTGCCAATTGGAGGCACCGCGTGTTTTCAGATCTGCCTCCACTTGGTGCTGCCATCGGAGTGGTGATCTCCCTCTTCCTCCACCGGCTGGTGCCGATACGAATACCTTCTGGGCCGGAGCGACTTCGTTCATTCGCATCACGAGTCCTAGCCAGCGAAGCCGCTGTGTTTTATTTTATATTTATATTTATCTCGAATACTCCCAAAACTGCCTCATCAGATGCTGTCAGTTTCCATGCCTCTGCACCATAAGCAGGCCGGTACGATAAGTAACTTATAGAGTGTTGTTTTTGTTCGTCGAGAGAGGTCTTTACTTCTCAATTGCCAACTTAGTCCAAAGTAGCATTTGTTTGCAAGAGCTATCCTTCGATGGATTTCCAGGATTACATTGTGTTTGGTATCAATGCTGCTTCCCAGGTAACACAAACCCTTATGCTGACACTTTGCCTGATGCCAGCAGGTACCTACTTCATTTTACCTTCGTTCACCACACGGTTAAAAAAATTAGCCTACATTTTAAACCCTTCTAAAGTTTAAGCGATTTTTTAAACTTTTGTTTTGGAATATTTTAAACCTTCTAAAAACTTACGAAGAATTTAAATTTTTTTTTGGTTTCGATTTAAGATCTAAATGAAAAAGCAGTGTACAATTTTTTTTTTTTGGAAAGTCATTGCATTTTGATCACAAAAACTTCATGTGCGGCATAGCTCAGCGGTAGAGCAGTCGGCTGTGACTCCTGAGCGCTTCCGTTCGAATCCTGCCAAGTGCCACATTTTTCAATTTTATTTTATTTTTTAAACTGTTAAAATTAAAACCTTTCGGTTTAAAATCGAAACTTTTTGGTTTAAAATTAAAACCTTTTCGGTCTACAATTTTTATACCTTTCATGAACATGAAATGGTATTATAACTTTGGTCCGATGTTTGTAAGTATGAGAAGAAGAAGAGATATACCCATCAATAAGTATACCGAAATGATCAGGATGACGAGATGAGTTGATTTAGCCATGTTCGTCTGTCCGTCTGTCTGTTTGTTTGAACGCAAACTCAGTTTTTGAGATATTTGGCTGAAATTTTGTATGCGGCCACCATTTTCCAATATAGGAATCATTTGTCGGAACCAGCAAGATCGGACCGATATTACATATAGCTCCTGTACAACCGATTATTCCGATAAACGGATTTTGGGCTTTAACTCCTGTAATTAAACACGTCGAAACGTGAAATTTTGGAAGCATCGCTATTTTTATATGTAAAATATCGATGTTGAAAATCATTGAGATGGGATAAATATTTCACATAGTCCCCATACAATCGATTGTTCCGATAAACGGATTTTGGGCTATAACTCCTGTAATTAAAGAGGAAAGAACGTGAAATTTTGTAAGTGTTGCTATTTTTATATATGAAATATTGATGTTGAAAATCATTGAGATAGGATATATATTTCACATAGCCCCCATACAATAGATTATTCCGATAAACCGATTTTGGCCTATAACTCCTGTAATTAAACACGTAGGAACGTGAAATATTGGAAGTATCACTATTTTTATAAGTGAAATATCGATGTTGAAAATCATCGAGATGGGATAAATATTTCACATAGCCCCCATACAATCGATTGTTCCGATAAACGGATTTTGGTAGATAACTCCTGTAATTATATAGGTAGGAATGTGAAATTTCGTAACTATTGCCATTTTAGAATGTGGAATGTCGATGTTAAAAATCAATGAGATTGGACCAATATAATACATCGCCCCCATATAATCGATAATTTCGGTATGAGCGGAAGTTAAATTCACACAGGCTGTGCTAGGATCAAACAGTGAAAATCGTTACGCTTATTCATGAAAGGTATTTAGCGAAGGCACAGCCGAAGACAGCTTTCCTTACTTGCTTTTCTTGTTTTCATTTATTTTTAAAGCTTTTTTAAGATTGAATTTTTCCCTCAGCTCAGTGGTAGAGCAGACGGGCATGATGCGGGGGGTCTTGATTTAATTATTTATTTTTTTCTTTAAAAAATGTTTGAAACATTTCTGGTTTAAAATTAAAACCCCATTCTTTTAGCCAATTTTCTTGAAAACTGGCCTAGATTTAATTTGAAACCAAATTTGGTTTGGTCATATACATATGTAGCCCAAAAAAGTTTAAAATTTAGGTTCAAATTTTTAACGGTGCACCAAACCCATTTTATCCGCATCTTTTTCTGGCGCAGAAGTTACGGCGCGGTTGTTGAGGCCAATGATGTCGATGTCGTCGGCATGCGCCAGCAGTTGTACGCTCTTGTTCCCCTCGTGAAGGGTTGACACCTTGCCGCGGTACGAGGGCTTAAGTCGATAGCCACAGGGCTGCGCTGCCCTTGTGATCATAGTGCCGCCGGTACTACATCACGAGAGAAGCCAAGCCTCTCTGGCGCGACGACTAAGATCTTCCCCCTCCCAATCCAGGGTGTTATGCGACCACGTGCCCATTGGACGTTTGCAGCCGGGAGGCAAATCGTGGCTGTAATCGAACGGAGCCTCTCTGATACCGGGCCGCCTCGGAGAGTAACTATGGCCTTACCGCGGCATGGGCTCTGCCGCGGCGGACGACACATTCTCCATACTCTTCCTTTGACCCTAAACTGGCCTTGCCCGGCAAGGGGTCGTACGAACAAGATGAAAAAAAGTAATAAAAACCTTAAAAATAATGATACAACCATGTATACTGCCCAGCAGAGGAGGAAAATGCTGGAGCAAGCGAGAACGCAACGTCGGAGGACAAACCCCATTTCTTCATCAGCCGAGAGATCGACAGCGATAGCAACTACGAGTCGATCAGCTCTGGATAATAAGGGGACAATCCCCAAAGTAAGTACCGGTACAAACACGGTGAAGCCAACAACGGCTGATGCTAGAGCCCTAGTAAGTGCCGGTACCGAAACCAAGTCTTTAACGTCTGTGGCAGGGGTCTCACGACCTGGCCCCAGAGATCCAAATAAGGGAACGACCGCGATGGCAACTACGGGTCGAAATTTACCCCAAAAGACATCTCCCAGTCGCTCTGAGTACTTGGACAAAAGAGCGGCCGCGAGGATACTGAAGAAATACGAGGGTATTTCACAAGAGACGCTATCGCCGAATGCTAGGAAGACGGTGGAGATGGCTGAAGCTATCTTACCGAACTTCCAAAGCGATTACGCGCCAAAGAAGGTTAATATAAATCCCTTCAAACGCCAGAGATCGGACGTGGATTTAAAACCTCACCCGAAGCGGCAGCAACACGCCCCCGTAATGGGTAAACTCAGCTTTGCTGAAGTGACTAAGGATAGGATCCTCATAGGCGTCATTGACCGAGGTAATGAAAACTGGGCCATCCCTAGGGACCAGTGGCGGTTCGTCCGGAACGCTATCGGTAATGCCCTTCTCGACATTATGGATGAGTCTCCGGGTGCCACTCCGATGGGTTCTGATGCGGGATGGCACCAGGGCCGAATCAAGGTATTCGCTTGCGAGGATGCAAAAACTGTTGCACTGTACAAGGCAGCAGCTGTAGGACTAGGTGAGATCTACCAAGGGGCAAGAATCGAGGTTGTCGACTGGAAGGACATCCCGGCGCGGCCAAGGGCAAGAGCGTGGATTCCTGCTATCCCAGCTGAACCTGAGAGAATTCTCAGGATGCTGAGGATCATGAACCCGTCTCTCCCGACGCAGGACTGGGGTGTAAATCTGGTCGAGGACGCGGTAGGGCCTGATAGGCAAGTGGTCTTCACCTTGAATAAGGAGGCACTCGAGCCCCTTAAACGGTGCAATGGACGAGTGCACTACGGCATGGGTCAGATCGTGATCCACGTATACCGCGGCGATGCACAGCGCGCTGCTATTTCGGCTGCACCGGAGGACTCGGACATCGCAGTGCCGGAAGGGGAGTCGGAGATGTCCGACTCGGAAAGTATGGTATCTGCCACGTCAAATGGCGAAGGAGCAGTGAACAGCTCGGAGATGGGAGACAGCCTGCTGGACGGGGAGGACCTCAACGTCACAGTGATAGCAGCTAGTCCTGAGCGCACCACAGTTGACACTGCCACAGTTAGTAGGATCTCTGCCACGCCAAACCGTGGTCTGAAGAAATCGTCGTTGAAATATAAGCCCCCAGACGAGGTGGAACTCGACGATACGGCGGTGGCAGGGAAGTCTGAGCACTCTCATGTTGGTGGTGATTCAGATAAACCTGCACAAATCTAAAGCAGCCTCGGCTGCTTTAATCAGTCGTCTCTCTAAAGGCGACGTAGATGTGGTCCTCATCCAAGAACCCTGGGTCAACAGCTCAAGGATTTGCGGTTTGGGGACTAAGGGTTATAAGCTTATTCGAGCCAGCGAGGGGGGCAGGGTTAGAGCCTGTATTTTAGTTAAGTCTGAGCTGAATGCATTTCTCTTGCCCAACTATACCAATGGTGACGGTACAGCTGCCAGTTTAACAGTCGACAGTACCAGTCTGACGATGGCGTCGGTCTATATGCCCTACGACGCCGAAGAACCTCCGCCACAGAGGGAGGTAAAAGACCTGGTGGCAAATTTTTCCATGGGTCATCTTATTATCGGAACTGACGCCAATGCTCATCACGTCCAGTGGGGAAGCTCCGATATCAATGCTAGAGGAGAGTCGTTGTTTGACTATTTGTTAACAACTAACCTGGTAGTTTGCAACGTGGGTAACGAACCTACGTTTATTACTAAAACCCGTACGGAGGTAATAGATCTCACTATTTGCAGCGAAGGCGCTTATGAGTGGGTCAGAAAATGGCGCTTTCTCAATGAGCACGCATTCTCCGACCACCGGTACGTAGAAATAGTTCTAGACTTTTCTGTTGAGCAGCCGGTTATGAAACGCAACCCACGTAACACTAACTGGCAGCTACACAATGAAATACTATCTAGGGACTTACCAGCACTGCCCCCACAAGTCCCCTCATCAGTAGGGGAGTTGGAGGATCTGGTAAAGACCTTTACAACGGCGCTCTCGAATGCCTTAGAGCAGGCTTGCCCAGTGCCAAAACCACGCGGTAAACATAGGCCGCATTGGTTTTCCTACGACCTGGACTCGCTCCGAAAATCATGTAGGACACAATTTAATAAGGCCAAGAGCCTTGGCACGGAGACTCAATGGCTCGAATATAAAGTTAAACTCAGGGCCTACAAAAAAGCTCTGAGGCAGGCGAAGAGAGTATCGTGGAGAAATTTCTGCACTGGGGTCGAAAATGTTGAACTTAGACGAGTGCTCTCAAAAACTCAAACAGCCACAAGCTATTTGCGCAAACCTGACGGATCCTGGACCAGCACGGAGAGGGAATACGCACTTCCCAGGGAACTTGCATGAGGAACCCGTAGCACCTACAACAAACCTGGCTGTATTTCATATTTCATATCTTTATTAAGTCCAATGGTTCCAAAACCTTACTGACTAGATTACATTTATTCTTAAGACTAGTTACAAATATAACAACAGTACTAAAAATTATGATGAGATCAATTAATTTGCTCGATAATAAGATTCAACACGTAGCTTAAACTGGAGTCTCGGCAATGAAAAATCGAGATCAAGATTTCTAGAAATCCGATTGAATTCTTCGAACCCTCTAATAAGGGGAGCAAAACTAAGATAATTAGCTCTACGAAATTCAGTAAAAAAAGTATTGCACGAGCGAAGGGGTCTGTTCGGAATATTGAAACATACCTGACTAAGGAGAGCTGAACAATCGATAGCCCCAGACACTAAATCGTAAATAAACATTACATGTTGAACAGTTCGTCTGGTTTCTAACGACATAACATTAATAAGCAAGCACCTGGCATTGTAGGGTGGCAAGGGATTTTCGAAATGTAGAGGTTGCAAAGCAAATCGTATGAACTTACGTTGAACCCTTTCAATTCTTGAAGAACGTACCAAGTAAATCGGATTCCAGATTATTGACGCGTATTCTAATTTAGATCGCACCAAAGAACTATACAATATTTTTCTCGTGTACGGGTCTTTAAAATCCTTAGCGTACCTACGCAAAAAGGCTAAGTTAGCATAGGCTTTTGGGATCATATGATTAACGTGATTAACGAAAGTATAAGAGGAGTCAAAAACAACGCCAAGATCACGAAATTCGGCAACAGATGAAAGAGATACATTTGAAATCGAGTATGATGACTCGAGCGTATTCGAAGATTTTGAGAAAGTCATATGACAACATTTATTGATGTTAAGAAGCAGTTTATTCAGAGAAGCCCAGTCATACCCATCACGGAGGAAAAGGTTAGGTGGGCGGTTAAAAGCTTCGAACCGTTCAAGGCTGCCGGGCCAGACGGGATTATACCCGCACAACTCATAAACACGCTGGAGACTTCAGCCAAATGGCTGGTATTTCTCTATACAGCCTGCCTGGCTCTTAGCTACATTCCGTGCTCCTGGAGAAGTGCCACGGTAGTGTTTATTCCTAAGGCGGGGAAGGCGTCTCATTACGAGCCGAGGGACTACAGGCCGATCAGTCTCTCATCCTTTGTGCTCAAAACCTTCGAGAGGATAATAAATGACTACCTCTCCTCTACTATTGATAGCAACCTGATCTGTAGCTATCAGCATGCATACACCAAAGGGAAATCTACAGAAACTGCGCTTCACAGCCTAGTTTCTGTTATTGAAAAATCGCTGTATGAGAAGGAGTACTGTCTTGCGGCCTTTTTAGATATTGAAGGAGCCTTCAACAACATAAGCCCTGATGCTATAAACACCGCTTTAACAAGTCTGGGCATAAGCAGGTCTCTTATTGGACTTATTGATCAACTGCTAAGGGGTAGACGAATAGTTTCATCACTGGGCTCGGTTGACTTATCACGCTATGTCACAAGGGGAACGCCTCAGGGTGGTGTTCTCTCCCCGCTTCTATGGAACCTCACTGTCAACTCGATGCTGCGAGACACAAGCTGGGGGGGCGGGAAGGTAGTGGCATATGCAGACGACTTAGCTATAGTATATAGGGGCAAATTCCCACAAACCCTGTGCGACTTGATGCAAGTAGCACTGCGAGAGGTTTCCTCATGGTGCTCGCGCTGCGGACTGAGCATCAACCCGGGAAAAGTAGAACTGGTTCTTTTCACCAACCGCTATAAGATACCACCGCTAACACTACCAAAACTGAATGACGTGCACCTGAACCTGGCTGGCAAAGCCAAGTTCTTAGGCACAGTTCTGGATAGGAAACTAACCTGGAAGGAGAATGTTCTTCAGCGCCAGATGAAAGCGTGTATTGCACTCTACACATGCAAAAGAGCCATTGGAAAGAAATGGGGGCTCAGCCCCAAAATATGCAAATGGATCTACACCGCAATCATTCGACCAATCATGCTCTATGGAGTTGTGGTATGGTGGCCTGCGCTGAGCAAGGCAACAAACCTTAATCTGCTAGGTAAAGTACACAGATCTTGCATGATCTGTATAAGCGGTGCGTTAAGAACAACGCCCAATGAAGCACTCCAGGCCATTCTTTCATTTTGCCACTCGATCTGGAAGGACACCGGGTAGCAGCAGCATCGGCTCTGCGTCTAAGGGAAACGTCCGGCTGGGGCGCAAGCACTACTGGACACGCCTGTATTTTGGGATCCTATAGCTTTCTTCCGCTGAGCACGGATCGTTGTGCGACCACAACAGTCGGAGATAGCGGTTTTAAAATCAACATTCCCAGCAGGGAAGAATGGGAGAGCACGGATCGGAGTCCCGCCACTCATGGCGGCACTTCCATTTATACTGATGGCTCGAAGTTAGACGGCAGAGTTGGAGGAGGGGTTTATTCAAAGGATCTGAACCTTGAGCTCTCCTTCAGACTACCTGATCACTGCAGTGTCTTCCAGGCTGAAGTTTCAGCAATCATGGACGCCGCGGCTTGGATAGGCCAACACACTATCGGACACGACATTTTTATATTCAGCGACAGCCAGGCGGCCATCAAATCCCTTGGCTCTTATTCGTTCAACTCTGAACTGACGCTCAGCTGTCGTCGATCTCTACAAGAGATGGCCCAACAGAATCGCGTGAACCTCACATGGGTCCCGGGGCATAGGGACATTGAGGGAAATTGTAGGGCAGACGAACTTGCGAGGCAGGGCACGACCAAGCAGGTTCTTCGGGATAAAGAGCGCTTAGGTATGCCGTTTGCCACATGCAAGCTTATGCTGAAGGAGTACACACTCCGCCAAGCCAACGAAAGATGGCTGCAATCTCCAGGATGCCGGATATCCAAAGAAACCTGGCCGAAATGGGATCATAAAAGATCAAGACAAATTTATGCCCCAAGGAGAAGAGAAATCTCCATATTAATAGGCGTATTGACTGGGCACTGCCTCATTGGTAGGCACGCAGAAAGACTTGGTGTGCCCTACCGACGATGCTGTAGGAGTTGTAAGGATGATGAGGAGGAGGAAACGGTGGAGCACCTCATCTGCAACTGCCCGGCTTTAAGTGGCGCGAGAATGCGCTTTTTGGGAGTTCCCTTCTTGGTTAGCCTACGCCAGGTCACGGAGCTGGACATAAAGGACCTGATGGCCTTCATCAAATCATCTAAATGGTTCGAGGAGGAGTAATGGTGTCGGTATAGGAACGTCAGTCCCGGGATTCTGCTATGTGGAGAATTCCGTTAATACCGGGATTTTCCATATGGCAGGGTCCCGGAACTGACTTTCCTAGTGTTGGTGGTATCACAACGGGCCTTTTAATACTGGCCTAGGTGTGCCTCTACGGTAGCCACTTGAACCTAACCTAATATATTGTTCCAGCGCGATTAAGTTCTGCAGCTTGTATTATTTTCTCCAACATCAAGTTAAAGAAATCGCACGATAAGGGGTCGCCCTGCCTGAAACCTTGTTTAGTTTCGAAGGGCTCGGAGAGGTCCTTCCCGATTCTGACCGAGCTGGTGGTGTTACTCAGCGTCATTTTGCATAGCCGTTTAAGTTTTTCTGGGAAACCAAAAGCAGGCATAGCGGCATATAGGCAACTCCTTTTCGTGCTGTCGAAGCAGGCTTTAAAATCAACAAAGAGATTGTGTGTTTCGATCCTTTTCTCACGGGTTTTTCCAAGATTTGGCGTATTGTAAACATTTGGTCGATGGTAGATTTACCAGATCTGAAGCCACAATGATAAGGTCCAATCAGTCGGTTTACGTCAGGCTTCAATCTTTCGCACAATACTCTTGATAGGACCTTATATGCGATACTCAAAAGGCTGATGTCACGATAGTTGGCGCAGTTTGCGGGATCGCCATTCTTGTGGATTGGGTGCTTGCACCTTACCAGCTCCTCGCAACCGCATTTGAATAGCTCAGCGGGCAGGCCATCGGCGGTGATGTCAGTTTTTGCCTTATTGAGGCCCTCAACTAGGCGGCATTGTCACCTTCCGAATTAAGGGTTCGGACATTCCACGTACATGCCCTGATTTCGTTAATCATAGTCCTGGTTCGTTTGCTGTGGTCGTTATCTGAATACCGCACATAGAGGAATCCCTCTGGCCATTCCTAGTTGAATGGCGTTCAGAAACTTTCTCCCCGTGGTCTTCTACACACGGCTAAGCCTCGTTGTTAACAATTTTAAATATAGGAAATTTTAAGGAAAACTACGAGTTTGAGCAAATTCCTTCTGAAACTTAAAAGCATTTCCATTTTTACAGTATTTTTTGCAGTATTTTAATGTTATTTGAAAAAAAAATGTAAGTTTTTGTATGACGTTACTAAACATAATAGCTACTCTAAACTAGGATCATCGTTTTTTTGATTTTTTTTAATGTCCAATATGTAATTTTTTAACTTTATAATTTGAAATTTGCCCTTTTGATTGAAATAGGAAATTGTATAGGGATGCCATGGAAATTTTTGGGTCTAAATAACTGAGCAGGGGTTATGTCGTGTCTTGATGTTGATAGACGTAAAAACAAACAAAAAAAAGTCAATGCATTAACCTGTTTTTGAAAAATAAAATATTCACGGAGAACGTTTTTTTCTCAAATTTTATAAAAATATTTCCTCAATCTTGTTTGGTCCCTCCCCATATAAAAACCAGCTCTAATCTCCTCCTACAGATATTTTTTTTATGATTAATTACTCAAAAATTACCGGAAATGTAATTTTAATTTGTCGTCAAAGAGTATCCATTCCTATGTTTCTCCTTTTCCCTGTTTAGAATTGACAAAGGAAAATTGTGGCATACAATGATAATAAGGGTCGCTTTCATAAAAGTCTCCAGCCCGGTTACCGGAGTTTAATTGACGTATTTTCTTCGGTTAGCTGTCAAATTAATCACCGATTAGTCGTTATCGGCTTTTATGCAAACGGCCCTAAATCGTATAAATTTTTTATTAACTATTAAATAACTGATTTAGCTCCAATATATGTACAAATCTAACTGTGGCAGTTCTTGATTGGAGAAATCGGCTTGATAGGCTGGAAAATTGCTCATGCAACAACAACTTCGGGTACCATCGAAGTACTTGTTGTCATTGGATATGGTGATAGTGGTCTCGCACCTTGACAGTCTCTCCCATCTCTTTTCGCCTTTCTCCATCACTTAATCTAACTTTCCACCAGTGAAACCTCTTCCTACACCTTAACGGCCGCATATATCCTAACTCCTCATTTTTCTTTTCTCTTTTCCTCTTACTCTTTACTTTCATATTCCTTTACTTCTTTCTCTACCTTTTTCTTTCTACATCGTATGTTTTCATATACCTCTAGTATAGTACTATTTTAGATTTATAAAGCCGATGAAATACTAGCTCCTCTACCCAAGAAGAAGACTTGGTAAAAACAAAAAAGGTCTTTATTCGATTTCCGAGCAACTTTTTCTTTTAACTCATCGATCTTTAGGTCTAAGTGTGGGAAATGCTTGTAAATTTAAGGGACGTTAGTTATTATCAAAAATGAGAAAAAATAAGTTTGCCGATTAAGGCTTAGTGCCATGAATTTGTCCAATTTACATTGTTTCCAACAACGTGTGATTTTCTTGTATATCCTGACAATGTACTCATAC
The DNA here is from genome assembly GCA_964058755.1 of Campiglossa producta. Classification (NCBI taxonomy): domain Eukaryota; kingdom Metazoa; phylum Arthropoda; class Insecta; order Diptera; family Tephritidae; genus Campiglossa; species Campiglossa producta. The sequence goes on from CAXKVI010000004.1 coordinate 30,319,112, forward strand.
TAGGAAGGATTTGAAATTTCTTTATTAAGTCATTATCTACAGACATTTATTTATCTATACATAAACATATATGTATATCAGGGTGGTCCTTATAACCAAACGTACAATTTTTTCAGTCTTACTTCCTAGATATGTTGCCCCACTGTCAACTACATATATCGAACATACATTTTTATCCCGATTGGAGATGGCTTAGGAGTGTCGCATTGGGGTCAAAGTTCAGATTGCCCTATGAAGACATAAATAAATATAGTTTAAAAAACTAAAACTCACGCTTTTAGAGAGTATTGAACTAAAAAGTTGAAAATAATTTTTAAAACCCTACACAGTAGTATTGCTCTATAATCTTCGTTTTTTATTTAAATTATTTTTAACTTTTTAGTGCAATATTCTTTCGCTTTTTAAACTATATTTATTTTTTACTTTTTAGTCAAATGTCCTATGAAATTACAGATAAATATATCGAAAAATACAGCAGTCCAAACGAAACCTCTGGACTTCCACATTCGTTTGATACCCATATTGTTAGAAAATTTTAAGGTATTTGGCATCACATTTTGACAATAACTCAGTTATCGATAAATTTATCGAAATATGTCGATGTCCAAATGAAACCTGGGGTCTTCCCCTTTCGTTTGATACCCATATTGTATTAAGGTATTTGGCCTCAAATTTTGACAATAACTCAGTTATCGATAAATTTATCGAAATATATCGAAGTCCAAATGAGACCTGGGGCCTTCACCTTTCGTTTGATAACCATATTGTAGGGAAATTTTAAGGTTTTCGGGCAACCACATTTTGACCGATAACTCAGTTATCGATAAATTCATCGAAATATATCGATGTCCAAATGAAACCTGGGGCCTTCACCTTTCGTTTGATACCCATATTGTAGGAAAATTTTAAGGTTTTCGGGCAACCACATTTTGACCGGTAACTCAGTTATCGACAAATTTATCGAAATATGTCGATGTCCAAATGAGACCTGGGGCCTTCACCTTTCGTTTGATACCCATATTGTAGGGAATTTTTTAAGTTTTTGGGCAATCATATTTTGACCGATAACTCAGTTATCGATAAATTTATCGAAATATATCGAAGTCCAAATGAGACCTGGGGCCTTCACCTTTCGTTTGATAACCATATTGTAGGGAAATTTTAAGGTTTTCGGGCAACCACATTTTGACCGATAACTCAGTTATCGATAAATTTATCGAAATATATCGATGGCCAAATGAAACCTGGGGCCTTCACCTTTCGTTTGATACCTATATTGTAGGGAAATTTGAAGGTTTTCGGGCAACCACATTTTGAGCGATAAACTCATTTATCGATAAATTTATAGAAATATGTCGATGTCCAAATGAAACCTGGGGCCTTCACCTTTCGTTTGATACCCACATTTTAGGGACATTTTACGGTTTTTGGGCCACTGGGGCTTAGACCGAACGAGAGTCACATACATACAAGCAAGCAAACAAACAAACAAGCAAACATACAAGTGAACCTAATAAAAGCGTGGTAAAAATTAAAGTGATTTTTATTTTTATCTAATATTCGAAATCGATAGCACTATGGTCGCAGATATCGCATACAAAATTTTTGTCCGATGTTCTGGTTGGAAATGTCTAAGGCGTGTCGCAGGGGGGTAAAGTTCAGACTAACTAATGGAGACTCAAAAAATTAAAATTATTTTGGTTATCTAATGCTCAAACATAGCACTATGGTTATGCTATGGGTACACATACGGAGATTATCGCGTATAAATCTTCTAATATCGGATCCAAATTTTACTCTACATACATACAACATTAAAGATTAGCCGCATTCTTCTGGTAGTTATCGCTCCGGCTCACGGGAACAGTCCGGTTCATGGTAATGTGAGTTGGCAGCACTGACAGAAAACGTCACTTTTCACAGCAAGAAGAAGAGAAACAAACAAACAGAGCGTGAAAATAACTGAAAATAATTTAAAGTTAAATAAAACCATGGAAGAACAATTATTTGAAGTAAGTTTATTAATATATTATGTTTGCAACTTTTGATTAGGTTAATTAACTATTTTATTTCATTTATTTGTATGTGTTTCAAAGTTAATGGGTGAATCGTCATCAGAATCCGCAAACACAAGCGGCCTGACTGAAGATATTTTAAATTCGTCTGCCAGCAGCGTAGCCACGTCGGAAAATGACGAAGGCCATGTTCCCAATGGAAACTTTTTGGCCACCATTGAAAATTTCACCGAGCAAGAGTTCCGCAAACATTTTCGAATGAATCGCTCCACTGCACATATTTTAATTGGTAAGAATATGCATACCAATAAACCTCTAAATATTTTACACAAATATTCTCGTTTTTACCATTTGTAGAGCGATATAGTACAAGCGCATTCTATACCAGCAAGGAACATGGTGGAACTAGCAAAGTAGGAGCACCGAAGGAGATATATATGCTTCTGTGGTATATGGCAAATACCAACACGTTTCGCGAAATCCCGAATCTTTTCAACATGGCTCAGTCGTGTGCGTGGAGAGTGATAAGACGAGCCATTGAATGGGTGTTGTCAATTGGCCATGATTATGTGCAGTGGCCATCTTCAACGAAAGCAAGGGACAACATGCGTAAATTCAGGAATATGAAGAACATTTCCAATGTGATTGGTTGCATCGACTGTTCCCATATAAAAATAAAAGCTCCAGTAGCAAACAAAGAGGCTTATTTCAACAGGAAGCATTTTTACAGCCTACATTTGCAGGGTGTAGTAGACGCAGATAAAATGTTCATAGACGTATTCGCTGGTGAACCAGGTTCGCTACATGATAGTAGAGTTTTGAGACGCTCAAGTTTGTATCAACGAGCGTTAACTGATCCGACTACCACTTTTCCTTTGAACTCATGCCTACTTGGAGATTCAGCATATGCCAATACGGATTGGTTAATAAGTCCATTTAGAGACAATGGATTTTTGACTTCAGCTCAGAGGCAGTTCAATTATCTACACTCTTCAACGAGGATTGTCGTGGAAAATGCATTTGGGCTATTGAAAACCAGATTTAGACGTTTGCTTCATTTCACAGAAAATACGGATCTGAAATTTATTGTTCAAATTATTATATGTGGATGTATTCTTCACAACATATGCTGTTTGGAACCCGACAGCATCGAATATGAGACATTGATTGAAGATGAAGGAGCTGCTGATAACACGCACCCCCAAAACAACGAAGCTTCAAATGGAAGTAGACGTAATATTATTTTGCAAGACTTAATCAGTTCAAACCATATCAATTTGTCCTAGTAGTACCTATGTATGCATACATGTACATTCCTTAATATTTAAACTGCCTTGAAAATAAAAAGCTTATTTAGAGTTCACTTCATATAAATTCATTTGTTTTTATTTTGGGAAAGATAAAATATTGTAATTCAAGTAAGGGTAAGGCTATTCCAATATTTACCTACAAAAAATAAAAAAATTCAATATCAAAATTAGTTTACATATATACCATTTAAAATATCACAAAAAAATAGTATCTCAGTATTGCTCGAAAGAAAAATTTCTTAAAGCTAATATAGGAACTAAATAAATATTTACAGAGTATATACAAAAGTATAGTACATATATATATGAAAATATCGCATATTTTAACAAAAAAATAAAAACATCCATTATCAAAAACTGTTTATATACACATTTAAAATATCACAAAAAATAGTACTTCAGCTTTGTTCGAAACAAAAATTTCAAACTTTAATATTTCTTAAAACTAATATAGGAACTGCTTTAATATTTACATAGCATATACAAAAGTATATTACATATAAAAAAAAATATCGCATATTAAAAAAAAAAAAATATCGCATGTTTAAAAAAAAAAGATCACATTTCAATAAAGCATTACTGAAGCACTTTCACTTTTTTGCATCTATAAAAGCCTTCAGCATGGCCATTTTTTCTTCATGGCGCTTTTGCTTCAACAGCTGCGCCTCCTCCATCTTTTCAATTTTTTTGGCAGCATACTCCTCGAAAATTTTTAATTTCTTCGCCGAAAGCTCTTTTTTGCACTGAATTTTCATCAGATTCATTTTTTCTTTCAGTGGAGGTCTGTAGGTCCTTGGCTTCTTGGTGGTCGATGGCAAGTTGGCAGCAGTACTTTCATTTTTGGACGAATTTTCATTGTTGGTTTCTTGTAGTTGCTTTTCCAACGGCTGTCCGTACAAATTGATGGAATGATTATTTGAAATTGTGGGACATTGCATGGCGTTGCGCCTGTCCTTTTGTTGTTGTCGGTACTCTGCTTATATGCCCTAGTCAAGTTTTTAAACTTGGCTGTGAGCATCTCCACCGTCGTTTGTTGGCTCTGTTGATAGGAATAAATAGAACAAGAAAGATGGACGTTAATCAAAAATTAAACAACGTCTCCATAGAAATATTAAACTCACCAAAACACCTTGGCTCTCCAAATCTAGAAGTACATTCTGCATAGCATATTTTTTTCTCCTCACATTGTTGAATTCTTCCTTCCTCGCAATGTATGCACTTAAAAAGCCCTCGTCTCCTCTGCATTCCAAATCCTCCGGTCACTAAAAGATACAGTAATATGTATTTTATAGAATTTATCAGGTGCTTTGATTTTTATACATACATTTTATTGAAGTTTTCCATTTTTATTTGCTTAATTGAGAAAATCACTTTCATTTGAAATATGGCTGCCAAATTTTGTATGTATACTGTGAACTGTCAATTCTGACATTTCATGTGCAAGTGCTGCCAAGTTGACACCAAAAAACCAATTAAACACAGCATGAACCAGAGTTCTATGTGGATTTATCTGGCTTTCGTCGTTGTTGTTGCATTTACATGTAAAATTTTTTATCTATCTCTGGTTCATTACCAGAAGAATGCGCCTATTAATAGCGACAAAATAGTGGGAAATCTAAGACAAAATAGTGGGAATCTACACACTAGCGGTAGCTGGTTTCAATTTGGTTGTATTTCATGCTGTTTTTGTTTATTCATCTGAGGCCCGATTTTTCAGTGCGAGTTTAAACGGTCAATTTGTATGAGATGAACTCTAGTCAACTTTGTCTGTGGTTTAAACTTGCCTTAAACGTTTCCAATCGGAACAAAATTTTGTATGTAATATCTCCGACGATAGTGCTATCGATTTTGAGTATTAAATAAAAAGAAAAATCGGATTAATTTTTTTAGTCTCCACGACACGCCTAATTCCTTCCAATCGCTACAAAAATTTGTGTGTGATATCTTCTGCTATATTACTAACGATTTAGAGGTTGAGCCTTTAAAAAACTGAGGATAAAATAGTCTCCTTACAAACAAGGGCCGCCCTAATATACTGTGGCGAATGTTATCAAGAATCGCTCATCTTCCAGCACTAGTGCAGCTGTTTACATACATGACGTGAGAGCGAGAGAGGGAGAGGTAGCTCACGTGTTTGCGAATGTGGCACAAAGAGGAGATGACGATAGATAAACGCTTCGAGAACACTGTTGCACGAATAAACCAGAAATGTGTAGACATTTCTAGGTTGTGAAGCTGCTGTCTGCTAGGGTATATAAACCGCGCAAAACAACGCAAATCGATCAGTTTATTTTGAAGTGTTGTACAGTGAAGTACTAAACAGTGAATTAACCCGCGATATTGTACTACGGTTTTTAGTAGTGAATAAAGCGTACTACTTATTAAACAGAATCTGAGTGTTTTATTTAACGTACAGTGATTGAACTCAGGGAAAATAATCGAGGATTCATCGAATTGTCACAATACATACATATATGCTCGTACATATTTTTATCAAGTATCGCCGAGCGTGGGCTTCGGTGATTACGTGCCACATGTGCCGCATTAAGTGCCCTCGCTTAATACAATCTGTGACCCAATCAATGAATGTATGATACGTAGAAAACGTGTACCTAAAAATATACGTATATGTTATTCGTAGTGACTTTATTTATCGTACGTGACTTTTTAACCACCAGTGTTTCTTTTAGCTTTCTTTTAAGTCCCTTCAAGCTTTTCCTATACATTGTAATGTTGAAAAACTGTGTTATTATGTGTTGGGGTATTTTCGTTTATTAAGTTCGAGTTTGTTTGTTTAAACATTATTCGTAACGGATTATAAGGTAATTTACGGAGACAATCTAGAAATACTTGTAAGATCATGTTAACGGCTTGCGTTATTTCAATTCAAAGGAACTACAACTACAACTACTACAACTTTTATCCTCCAAATAAAATGACATATCGCACACCAAATTAAAAAGAGTCACAACTCAAAATCAGAGTAACTTTCAGTTAATTACTTCTGTATCGCACAAAAGTCATTTTATTTTTAAAAACTTGGCATCACTGTGCTCTTTAAAGAGTAACGATACACAGTAAAAAATGAAAGTTTACTTTTAATACCAGTCGGTATTGAAATTAAGCCTTTTTGGAATTAAATTTGAGTTTTAATACTAAATAGTATTAATTTAAGACTCTGAATTTTTTTTTAATTCCAAATAGTTTTAAAATAATACCAAAATAATACTAAAGCGCTCTCTCCCTAGCGCTTTCTCTCATTATAATGTTTTAGGTACTATTTGTTTTAAAACAAAGCCGGAAAAGTATTAAATTAATTACTTTTTAGCATTAAATAAAGTCCGGTGGTTTGTTTGCTCAGAGCACGCGGTTCGTCGCTATTGCGATACTACATTAAGAACCACAGTGCAATTAGACGCTGACAAACACAAGTACTCGATGGCTTGATAGTAGACATCTCCGTTGAGCATTCAATAAATTGTGAGTTCGACTCTCGGTGTAGGCAATATAATAAAACTGTTTTTTTTTTTTTTTTGCCTGAGAGAATCGACTGAATTCCTCTCTCACGAGAAATCAGACCGAACATGGTATTAATTTAATACTTTTTCGGCGTTGTTATATATAAACACCAAAAAGGTATTAAAGTTAGACTTTTATTTTTACTGTGTAATAGCCAAAAAGAAAAAAATGTTATGTATTGGCTGTAATACTTTTTATTAGGCAATCTATGCCAGGAAAGCGACCTAAAAAAATTGTGAGTTGTGACGGTTTTTGATTTAGGGTGCGATATGTATTCCCTAGTCTTATATAAGTACTTGAAGCAAGATTGTGAAGAGAATGTACTACCTAAAAGTGTTAGTTTTCGTCAGACCCAAATTGAAAGTCTTAGATAAATTCCTTACAGAGTTTTAAAAGTGTTAGTTTTCGTAAAATATTTAAAAAGTACATATCTATTAGTTTTCATATGGCACGTCGATACATTACATTCATGACAGTAGATACCTACTGAGCTCATTAAAATCTGCCTCGTTTATTCTCTAGTTGTTGGTATAAACTGAAAAGTTTTTAGATGAACAGAAGATACAATAAATGTAACATACGCTATGTCGTTTCGCCTTTTAACATAAAAGCAAATAAAATAAAATTCTATTGTAAGTGTAAAGGTTTCTCGGTTGAATATCTGACTTTAGTCCTGTGGATTTCACTGTTTATTGCTGCATGAGCTCCATAGTTACGCCGTCTACGAATTGTTGAAGTACGATTATATAAGCATGTCATAGCTATCTATGTATGCATGTAGATTTGTGTATGAAAATTTGAGACCGATTTTAGCCCATCAAACAACATAAGATAGTTCACAAATGTTGAAACTTCCAATTTCCAAGAACTTTTTTTTAGTATTAACGACCGTTTGTTGTCAACTTATTTTTTCTATTTCGATATTGTCATATTTGGGTTGAAAAGGAGAATGTTACAATATTACAATCATCATCATTCATCATTTATTGACGCTTAACCGCCTAGGCGATTTTGGGCGTTTCGTATCAAAGCACGCCAGTCATTCCTTTTTAGCGATAACTGACGCCAAGGGAGTTCAAGGCATCCTCCACTTGTTGTTTCCATCTCAGTCGAGGCCTCCCCCTACCTCTGCTGCCGAATTCGGGTGTCGATAGGAAAACCTTCTGTGCTGGAGCTTCTTTGTCCATTCGCATAACATGTCCCAACCAGCGGAGCCTTTTGGCTTTAATCCGCTGAACTATGGTCAGGTCTGCGTAGAGCTCGTACAGCTCATAGTTAAATTTCCTTTGATACTCGCCATTGGCATCACGGGAAGGACCATAAATCTTCCGGAGAACTTTTCTCTCAAATACTCCAAGTGCAATCTCATCTTCTCTTGACACTGTCCATGATTCCGAGCCGTACATCAGGACTGGTATGATGAGAGACTTATAGAGCGTGATCTTTGTTTGTCGAGAGAGGACTTTACTTCTCAATTGCCTACTTAGTCCAAAGTAACACTTGTTGGTAAGAGTGATTCTCCGTTGGATTTCTAAACTGATATTGTTTTCGGTGTTAGTGCTGGTTCCCAAATAGACGAACTCCCTCACCGTTTCAAATTTGTAGCTATCAACGGTGACTTGGCTGCCAAGGCGCAGGTGCGCCGATTCTTTCTTTGATGACAGCAGATACTTCGTCTTGTGCTCGTTGACCGCAAGACCCACTTTTTCTCTCCCTTTCCAGTCCAGAGAAGGCAGAGCTTACGGCGCGGTTGTTAAGGCCAATGCACTTTCTTGTAAAAGATTGTGTTATTGCGGTTTAGCTCTGCTGCTCGAATTATGTTCTCCACAAAGAGCCAAAAATGCCTAATAAAATTAATAAGATTTTCTTCATGATCAGTTTTTAGGCAAAGGGATAGTCGCAACGGTGGAAACGAAGAAAAAACTATAGGGAAATCTCTTTGGTTTTAAGAAGAAATTCTTATTAAAAAACTATACATTTGGTACAAATTTGTAGTTAGACGCTGGCAATTATTAGTATACGATGGCCGGATGGTTAGCAGCTGGGTTTAGCATTCGAAAAATTCGAGATTCTCTCTCTTTTTTTCCTAATTGGAAATGTTAAAAAGAAATCTTCTCAATTATATTTATGTTATTTTCCTTTGAAACATTAACAACTATACACATATCAGTAATTAGACGCTAGTAATCAAAAGTGAGCGATAGCCTGATGGTTAACAGCTGGGTTTATCATTCCGAAAATTGTAAGTTCGATTCTCGGTAAGGGCGAATATCTTTTTATTTTTCATTTAAAATATTAAAACAGTCTTTTAATGTTATTAAGAAGACATTAAAAGACTGTCTCTACTATAATAAGAAGCACATCTTCTTGAAGAAAAGCTATACAGATATCTTATCATTTTTGTTCTATTTTATTAGGTACCTTTGGCTCTGTGCAGTATCAGGTTGAAGCCTCGTTTGGTTTCAAATGGCTCAGGGAGGTCCTTTTCGATTCTGACGGAGCTGTTGATATTGCTGTTGATTTTGCTGTTGATATTGGCAAAGCCGTATAAGCTTTGCAGGGAAGTCAAATTCAGACATGGCGGCATACAGGCAACTCCTTTTGCGCTGATTCTTTTCTCATTGTCTGAAGCCAAACTGATAAGGTCCAATCAGTTTGTCTACGATGGGCTTCAGTCTTTCACGCAACACGCTAGAAAGAACCTTATATGAGTTATAAAGAAGACTGATTCCGCGGTAGTTGGTGCGGTTAGCGGGATCGCCTTTCTTGTGGATTGGGCAGACCACACTTAAATTCCAATCCGGAGGCATGTACTCGTCTAACCATATTCTGCATAAGAGCTGATGCATGCTTTTTACCAACTCTTCGCCTCCGTGTTTGAACAGCTCGGCGGGTAGTCCGTCTTTTCCAGGCACTTAGTTGTTTTTGAGCCGGGATATAGCTATCCTCACTTCATCATAGTCAGGTGGTGGGACGACTTTTCCATCGCCAGGGATTGGTGTATCGGGTTCGACGTCTCCCTCGCAATGAAGCAGTGAGGAGAAGTGCTCTCCATAATTTAAGTACACTCTGTACGTCGGTTACCAGGTCGCCATTATTGTCCTTGCAAGAACTTGCCCCGGTCTTGAAAGCTTCCGTCATCCGCCGGATCTTTTCATAGAATTTTAGGGCATCATTCCTGTCAGCCAGCATCTCAAGCTCCTCACACTCACGTATTTCAGCCTCACGTTTCTTTTTTCTGAAAAGGCGTCTCTCTTCCTTCTTCGCCTCACGATGTCGTTGAGGTTGAGTTGATCTTGCGGACTCGCTGAAACCTATAGTGGCCTCAGCGGCAGTACGTAAAGAGGTGTGAGAGTCGAATGGGGAAATTATCAAATTATCTGTGTGGTGCGCAGCTTCTCGACGTCAAACTTGCCTTCCGTTTCTGTGCGTACTTTTCTCTCTGCAAAGAGGCGTGTGCGCATCTTGGGTGCAACAAGATAATGGTCCGAGTCGATATTGAGACCACGTAGGGTGCGCACGTCCAGAACGGTGGAGCTGTGTCTGCCGTCTATCATTACATGATCAATCTGGTTTCTTGTTCTTTGGTCAGGGGACAGTCAGGTGGCTTGGTGTATTCGTTTATGCTGGTACCTGGTGCTACTGATGACCATATTGCGAGCAGCGGTGAAGTCGATCAACCTAGTGCCGTTGGGGGATGTTATATCGTGGAAATATAAATTTTCCAACTGTATGACCAAAGACTCCTTCCTTGCCCACCTTGGCATTGAAGTCGACTAGTACGATTTTGATATCATGTTGGTGGCAGCGATCAAAAGTGTGTTCAAGTTTATCGTAGAAGCAGTCCTTCTCTGCGTCGTCCGTCTCCTCAGTCGGCGCATAGGCGCAGATAAAAGTTATGTTGAAAAACCTCGCCTTGATGTGGATCGCAGGGAGACGCTCGTCCACGGGGGTGAACGCTATTACTTGGCGGCGAAGTCTCTTTCTCACAACGAATCCTACACCACGCGATTTTCGGCCACTGTATATATGTACGTCACAAGGTTCGATGGTCGTCTTTCCTTATCCCGTCTATCGCATTTCCTGCAGGGCGGTGATGTCAGCCTTTGCGTTAACGAGGACATCAACCAGTCGGCCAGCGGTACCATCCCTTGAAAGGGTCCGGACATTTCAGGCATATGCCCTAATATCCTTCTCATAGTCCTTAATTCGTTTTGCCGGGTCGTCAACATTAAAGGAGGTTCTCATCCGAGGCTTTGTTTTCTTAGTTTTCATTGGAATTCAGTTTTTTACGTGGCGGGTCCCAAACCCAGCTTACAACCTGTCTCCGGGGTTACAATATTACAATATCGAGTTAAAAATGCTAAGTATGTAGGATAAGTCTTAAATTTTAGATTATTGTTTATTGTCATTTGCTGTTGTTTTGACAATAACATTTTTTAAAGCATTAATTTTGGTCCTTGGGTTTACTGGGTTAAGGTTGTACATATTTGCATATGTCGGTGGCTATCATTTCACCTTTTCGCTTGACTATTTGACTGTTTTGTTAATTTGTTTGTCTCAGTTTACAGATGTATGTGTACATTAGGGTGGTTATATGGTAGTTATATTGTTAAAAGGTACCATTGTTTTACGCTTTAAAGCGTTTTCACTTGGTAAACCAAAAAGGAGATATCACGTTTACAACTCGGATATAAAATAATAAAAAAAATGTCCCGAAACCCTCCCAACATAAGCTTAAATTTTCGAGGCTGACTTTTCCAACTTTTTTTTTGTATGGAGACCGATCCAGTATAGTGTATAGTTTGGTGCATTTGTGTATGTGAGCTTAATCCTTGATGAGCTTTTGTTTAGTTTTAGTTGCAAAGTTTTCTTTGTTTTAGTTAATTCTATGAAACTTTACATTTTACGACTATCTTGTTAGTCCCATTGTTTCCCAAATATATGTAGATACGTATGTTTGCATACAAAATATATGTATACAAATTCGACACAGAATCATTAACACAAATACGAATATTTGCAAAAAACTTGGTTTGTTTCACATTTATAGATGCGTTATCTTTACGGTTTATTTGCTTTTCGTCGCAATGGGTTAAAAAACCAAACATATTCTTTCTTAGCATCTTAAAATCTGTAATAAAAATAATTTTTCTTGAAAACAAACATTTACTTTTCTTTTTATAACCAAAAACGACAAAAAAAAAGAAAAATTTAATTTTTCAAAAACGTTTTTCGAAACGTTTTTTGAAATATCCGATTTTTCTCATATGCGCATTGAATTGAAGTTTCAAACACTTTATTTTACGGCTCTAGCTTTGGCCGTTGCTGAGAAATTTGATTGTTGGAAAATTTTTTAAAAAATACCCCATAGTGCGGCGGGTGCCGATAAGAATACCTTCTTGGCCGGAGCGTCTTCGATCATCCGCACCACGTGTCCTAGCCAGCGAAGCCGCTGGGTTTTAATTCGCTGAACTATGCCGACGTCTGCGTAAAGCTCATACAGCTTATCATTATATCTTCTTCGGTACTCGCCGTCGCCAACTTTTAGGGGTCCATAAATCTTTCGAAGAACTTTTCCCTCGAATACCCCCAAAGCCGCCTCATCAGTGTCCATGCTTCTGCATCATATAGCAGGACGGGGATAAGTGACTTATGGAGTGTTGTTTTTGTTCGTCGAGAGAGGACTTTCCTTCTCAATTGCCTACTCAGCCCAAAGCAGCATTTGTTTGCAAGAATTATGCTTGGATGGATTTCCGGGCTTACATTGTTGTTAGTATTAATGCTGCTTCCCAGGTATACAAAGTCGCTTACTATCTCGAAATTATGGCAGCCAACAGTGGCGTGGTTGCCAAAAGGCGAGTGAACTGACTCTTTGCTTGATGCCAGCAGGTTCCTACTTCGTTCACCACCAAACCCATTTTCCGTTTCTTTTTCTAATTTAAAGTACGCAGAAGCTTCGGCGCGGTTGCTGGTATATTGTTCCAGCGCGGTTAATTTCTGCAGCTTGTATTATTTTCTCCAACATCAAATTAAAGAAATCACACGATAGGGGATCGTTCTCCCTGAAACCTCGTTTAGTTTCGAACGGCTCGGTGAGGTGCTTCCCGATTCTGACCGAGCTGGTGGTGTTGCTCTGCGTCATTTTGCACAGTCGTATAAGTTTTGCTGGGAAACCAAAATCAGACATAGCGGAATATAGGCAACTCCTTTTCGTGCGATGGTGTGTGTCGATCCTTTTCTCACGGGTTTTTTCCAAGATTTCGTGTAGTCCAAAAATCTGGTCGATGGTAGATTTACTAGATCTGAAGCCACACTGATAAGGTGCAATCAGGAGGTTTACGTCAGGCTTAAGTATTTTGCACAATACGCTTGATATGCGATAATCAAAAGGCTGATTCCACGATTGTTGGCGCAGTTTGCGGGATCGCCCTTCTTGTGGATTGGGCAGAGAACACTTCGATTCCAATCTTCAGGTATGCATTCATCCGACCGTATTCTGCCCAAAAGCTGGTGCATGCACCTTACCAGCTCCTCTCTGCCTAATTTGAATAACTCAGCGGGCAGACCATCAGCGCCCGCCGCTGTATTGTGTTTTAACCGTCATATAGCTACTCGCACCTCGTTTTAGTCGGGTTGTGCAACCTCAGTTAAATCGTCTTCGATTATGGGGTCAGGCTCGTCCTCTTCTATGAATTGTTGCTATGTTCCTCCGTTTAAAGGCCAGAGACGTGATCCCTCCATAACCTTAGTACTCTCTGAACATCTGCCACCAGGTCGCCGGATCTGAAACCTTTCGCCATTCTTCGAATTTTCTGATAAAATTTTCGGGCGTTGCTTCTGCTTGCTAGCATCTTAAGCTGCTCGATTTCACGCTTTTTCGCTTCCCTTTTCTTCGCCCGGAAAAGCCGTCTCGCTTCTCTCTTCATCTCACGGTAGTATTCACACACGCTCCTCGTTGCATTCGCTTTTTAAGTTGCCTTATAGGCGTCGTACCAGCTGTTTTTTTTGCATTTGCTGTAATCCAATTACTTCTTCGGCTGTGGTACGAAGTGCTCCGGAGATATGTTCCCTCTGCTCATGCACTCCGTTGCGTTGAATTGTGCTCTCGGAGAGCAGGTGTGCGAGTCGTTCTGCGAAATCATTGGCTGCCTGTTGTGACTGCAGTTTTTCGACGTCCAGCTTTCCTTGCGTTTTTTGTGGCGCCTCTTTTGTTGTACTTAGGCGGGTACGAATCTTGGCTGCTACCAAGTAGTGATCGGAGTCGATGTTCGGACCCCTCATCGTACGTACATCCATAATGCTGGAAGCGTGCCGTCTGGTTGCATGTTTTCCGATCTGGCGATAGCCATGTGGCTTGATGGACCTTTTTATGCTGGAACCTGGTGCTGGCTACGACCATGTTTCGTGCACCGGCGAAGTCAATCAGTATCCATTTGGCGAAGCCTCATCATGGAGGCTGACTTTTCCGACAGTCTGACCAAATACACCCTCTTTGCCCACCCTGGCGTTAAAGTCGCCAAGCACGACTTTGATATTATGACGGGGGCAGCGCTCTAATTTCGCGTAGAATGCATTTTTTTCCACGTCGTCCTTGTTCTCTGAAAAATCGTAGTTTTACTTGGATTGTGGCGAGGCGCTCATTGACGGCTGTGAACGACACTACTTGTTTCACAAGTCTCTTTCCCACCACAAAACCGACGCCGAAACTGCGCTCATTAGTGTGGCCGCTCCAGTAGACATTGCAGGCTCGGATGTTCTTATAACCTTGCCCCGTCCATCGCATTTCTTGTGAAGCGGTGATGTCAGCTTTTGCTTATTGAGGACCTCAACTAGGCGGACATCGTCACCGGAATTGCTAATAGGTCTCATAATTTCGGAAAATTAAGTGTTGACCAATGTGGGAGAGCTATTTTAAAGGGAATATGCAAAAAACGCGGCTTGAAAAATAATGGTATGTATTTACAACGGTATTCTCGATGACGCTTCAATTATTATTTTCATACAAATATTACTTTTCGTACAAGCAATATTTTCCATGTATGTTCTTACCCAATAAACATTTAACCTTTTAACAACAACAAAAATTCTCGGTAATAGGATAAATCTTAACCATATTTTTATAGCATACTTTTAGGAACCATATGCCAACCTTTTAACTTTAAAAGAGCTGTTTATCCATCACTATCTCGTGACGTGATCCTACTTAAGCGTTCAGCAGAATCAGTCCGTCAGTACGTTAAAACAACTGACAGCAAAGTAGACTGCGGGTGCTCGTATGCGTAACAACAGATTCGACGGATACGGCAAAATAGAAGTATCTGAAGCATCTGACGTACTGTTTCTGTTTAGCCCATTAAATGCTGCCTCCTATATGAAAGTGTTAACCACGATTACGAGTACGGTAATACACCTCATTTTTTTAGAACGATTTTCCATTGTTTAGTTGGTAAGGCTTATTTGTTTACCTTTTATCTGTGTTTGTTTGCAGCTGGTTATTTGTGTTTCGTTGCGTCGTTGATGCTATTTATACAAGATGGCACTACTTCATAGCTTAGTAGTAAAGCCAACTCTGTTGGCTAAAATGTCATTTGGTCAGTTTGTTAGTCTGACGATAGATAAGTTGAGATGACAAATGGTCAGTTTGTTTATCAAAATGTCCTTCGAAACGCATACTCAAGTTTTGGCTTAATTATTTCCCTTGTTGCTCTAATCCTGCTGCAGTGTGACTTTTGTATGTAAGCGTTAATGAGTATGGCAATAGTATTTGTTAACATGTGTAGGTGCTTAATTTGTGTTTAATATTTAATGTGAAACATAATAAAAGTCCACTAGAAACTTAGTCAAACAGTTTGTAGACAAAAATAAGCGTGCTCGTTTGGTGAAACAATTAAGAATTTTATAAAGACGAACAACTCGGTTAGCTTACGAAACTATGCCAAAACGACTTAAGAGGTCAAAAATACATTAGAATTAAACATAGAATTCTTAAGACTAAAATTTTGGCATATCCATCTTTAGAATCTAATGGAAAATTTCGAAGTTGCAATAGGAAAAATCGCCTAGGCGGCTAGATGGCTATTTTATGTAAGTAGGGGGTGTGCAAAACCAATTTGTGTAAACACCAATTTTGGTAGCAACCCGGAAAATCTATGGAGACTTCTATCTATTGTCTTGTGGAAAAAATTGAAAAGGCCATAGAGGCTAACATTTATTGATTATAAAGCGCTTTCGATAATACGACGTATCAGGCCATTGAGGAAGCTATGATTATCAAGGATGTAAGCCCAATGATTACTCGCTGGATGCTGGCCATGCTAAAGCAAAGAAAAATCAGCTCCGAGCTAGGAGGGAGTGCTGGCACAATCGTGGCCACAAGAGGATACCTTCAAGGAGGTAGCCTTTCTCCTCTACTGTGGACCCTAGCCATAGACGAGCTTCTTCACCTTTTGAAGCCCAATGACTTTGACGACAGGGCTATGCATATGACTTAGTAGAGCGTTTTCATTGACCGGTGGAAATTGGCGTCTATCACCCCAGTCTACAAATCTGGAAACAAAAATGAAGTGACTAAAAATAGGCCTAGTTATATCTAAGCTGTCAACGTGTTCCAAACTTTTCGGGAAAGTAGCCAAAACCAAGATTGAATTTGTTGTTAAAGGAATAATTGATCCATGCCAACATGGCTTCGTTAGTGGACGCTCAACTGTCACTAGCCTTGATGTGTTCTCTCAATTCTCTGTATCTGCATTTAAGAATGGACGTCAAGTTGACACTATTTACACTGACTTCTCTAAGGCACGCAAGGTAGTATCCTGCGTCCAATATTATTTATAATTTTTATAAATGACGTTGGTCTATATCTAAAACACTCGAATTTTAAACTTTATGCAGATGATCTCAAACTCTTCGTAGGATAATCTGTGCATCCGATATATCGCTCTTGCAGGAAAACTTGAACGCACTTAATGACTGGGCTTCTCTGAATAAACTGCTTCTTAATATCAATAAATCGATCCCTAACCGCAATTTTGGTGTAACCAACAATGTTTGGAAAATCCGTTTTTTGGCGAATATCGGTGGTTTTGCTTATTTTAAACCATCTCACAAAATGTTATAACTGTATTAAGTACGATTTCAAAAATAAAGCCAAAGCAATTTTGATGTAACCAACATTTTGCCTTAAAATTTTAAAACTATAAAACCTTTTCCTGTAAAATTTTATTTTTGCTGTTAGTAGTCATCATACTCGATTTCAAATGTATCTCCTTCATCTGTTACCAAATTTCATGATCTTGGCGCTGTTTTTGACTCCTCTTTTGCTTTCGTTAATCACGTTAATAATTTGATCCCAAAAGAATATGCTAACCTAGCCTTTTTGCGTAGGTACGCTAAGGATTTTAAAGACCCGTACAAGAAAAAGATATTGTATAGTTCTTTGGTGCGATCTAAATTAGAATACGCGTCAATAATTTGGAACGCGATTTACTTAGTACGTTCTTCCAGAATTGAAAGGGTTACACGTAAGTTCATACGATTTGCTTTGCAACCTTTCCATTTCGAAAATCCTTTGCCACCCTACAATGCCAGGTGCATGCTTATTAATGTTATGTCGCTAGAAACCAGACGTACTGTTCAACATGTAATGTTTATTTACATAGTGTCGGGGTTATAGATTGTTCAGCTCTGCTTAGTCAGGTATGTTTCAATATTCCGATTAGATCGAATTACCGAATTTCGTAGAGCTAATTATCTTAGTTTTGCTCCCCTTATTAGAGGGTTCGAAGAATTCAATCGGATTTCTAGAAATCTTGATCTCGATTTTTCATTGCCGAGACTCTAGTTTAAGTTACTCTAGTTTAAGGGATGGTACCGCTGCCCGACTGGTTGATGTCCTCGTAGGCGCAAAGGCCGACATCACGGCCCTGCAGGAAATGCGATGGACGGGGCAAGGAAAGACGGCCATCGGTCCTTGTGACGTATACTATAGTGGCCAGGCACGCGGCGAAGCGCGTGGTGTAGGATTCGTGGTGGGAAAGAGACTTCGCCGTCAGGTATCAGCGTTCACTCCTGTGGACGAGCGTCTCGCTGCGGTCCGCATCAAGGCGAGGTTTTTCAACATAACATTTATCTGCGCCTATGCGCCGACTGGGGAGACGGACGACGCAGAGAAGGACTCCTTCTACGATAAACTTGAACAGACTTATGATCGCTGCCCCAGCATGATATCAAAATCGTGCTCGGCGACTTTAATGCCAAGGTGGGCAAGGAAGTATCCACGATATAACATCCACCAACGGCACTAGGTTGATTGACTTCACCGCTGCTCGCAATATTGTCATCAGTAGTACCAGGTTCAAGCATAAGTGAATACACCAAGCCACATGGCTGTCCCCTGATCAAAGAACTAGAAACCAGATTGATCATGACATGATCGACGGCAGACACAGCTCCACCGTTCTGGACGTGCGTACCCTACGTGGTCCCAATATCGACTCGGACCATTATCTTGTTGTTGTTGTAGCGAGGTGTAGCCCTGCCTAAATGACAGACAGGGTCACCCCGAGTGCAGAACCGGCAATACAAGAAACTAGCCGTGTAGGCTATGTAGGTCATTTATCGTTATCCAGGGTGCACCAACCGGGAGGCGACCTACTTGTTGCAGCCAAGAACGGAGGGAAAGTTTGACGTCGAGAAGCTGCGCATGACACAGACAGTTGATAATTTCTCCACTCGACTCTCACACCTGCTATCAGAGAGCAACCCTCGACCTAACGATGTAACCGAGCAATGGAAGCGTATCTCTCACTCACTGCGTACCGCCGCTGAGGCCACTATAGGGTTTCAGCGAGCCCGCAAGAACAACTGGTACGATGAGGAATGTAGCACTGCCTCGGACAAAAAGGACGTTGCATACAGGGAGACGTTGCGAACGGGCGCAACCCGCAGTGTATGGCAACGCTATAGTGAGGCGAGGAAGGGAGGGGCGCCTTTTCAGAAAAAAGAAACGTGAAGCCGAAAGGCGTGAGTGTGAGGAGCTTGAGATGCTGGCTGACAGGAATGATGCCCGAAAATTTTATGAAAAGATCCGGCGGATGACGGAAGGTTTAAAGACCCGGGCAAGTTCGTGTAAGGACAATAACGGCGACCTGGTAACCGACGTACCGAATGTACTTAAATTATGGAGGGAGCACTTCTCCTCACTGCTAAATTGCGAGGGAGACATCGAACCCGATACCCCAATCCCTGATGATGGAAAAGTCGTCCCACCACCTGCCTATGATGAAGTGAGGATAGCTATATCCCGGCTCAAAAACAACAAATCGCCTGGGAAAGACGGACTACCCGCCGAGCTGTTCAAACACGGAGGCGAAGAGCTGGTAAAAAGCATGCATCAGCTCTTATGCAGAATATGGTCAGATGAGTGCATGCCTCCGGATTGGAATTTAAGTGTGCTCTGCCCATTCCACAAGAAAGGCGATCCCGCTAACCCCACCAACTACCGCGGAATCAGACTTCTTAATATCGCATATAAGGTTCTTTCTAGCGTACTGTGTGAAAGACTGAAGCCCATCGGACCTTATCAGTGTGGCTTTAGACCTGGTAAGTCTACCATCGACCAGATTTTCACGATACGCGAAATCCTGGAGAAGACCCATGATAAAAGAATCGACACTCACCATCTCTTTGTCGATTTTAAAGCCGCTTTTGACAGCGCAAAAAGGAGTTGCCTGTTTGCCGCCATGTCAGAACAAAGCTTATACGGCTTTGCCAAATGACGTTGAGCAAAACCAACAGCTCTGTCAGAATCGGGAAGGACCTCTCTGAGCCATTTGAAACCAAACGAGGCTTCAGACAGGGCGACTCCCTTTCATGCGATTTCTTTAACCTGATGCTGGAGAAGATAATTCGAGCAGCAGAGCTAAACCGCAATGGCACAATCTTTTACAAGAGCGTGCAATTACTGGCGTATGCCGATGATATTGATATCATTGGCCTTAACAGCCGCGCCGTAAGCGCTGCTTTCTCAGGGTTGGATAAGGAAGCGAAAAAAGTGGGTCTTGCGGTGAACGAGGACCAGACGAAGTATCTGCTGTCATCAAAGAAAGAATCGGCGCACCTGCGCCTTGGCAGCCAAGTCACCGTTGATAGCTACAAGTTTGAAACGGTGAGAGACTTCGTCTATTTGGGAACCAGCATTAACACCGAAAATAATATCAGTCTAGAAATCCAACGGAGAATCACCCTTGCCAACAAGTGTTACTTTGGACTAAGTAGGCAATTGAGAAGTAAAGTCCTCTCTCGACAAACAAAGACACGCTCTATAAGTCTCTCATCATACCAGTCCTGATGTAGGGCTCGGAATCATGGACAGTGTCAAGAGAAGATGAGATGGCCCTTGAAGTATTTGAGAGAAAAGTTCTCCGGAATATTTATGGTCCTTCCCGTGATGCCAACGGCGAGTATCGAAGGAAATTTAACGATGAGCTGCACGAGCTTTACGCAGACCTGACCATAGTTCAGCTGATTAAAGCCCAAAGGCTCCGCTGGCTGGGTCATGTTATGCGAATGGACAAAGAAACACCTGCACAGAAAGTTTTCCTATCGACACCCGAATTCGGCAGCAGAGGAAGTAGGAGACCTCAACTGCGATGGAAACAACAGGTGGAGGATGACTTGAACTCCCTTGGGGTTTCCAATTGGCGTCGGTTATCGCTAAAAAGGAATGACTGGCGTGCTTTGATACGAAACGGCCAAAATCGCCTAGGCGGTTAAGCGTCATTATGACGCAAGCCAAGATTAGAAATATGAATGTGCGCTTAGTATGGCTCTATTTACACTTGGCATTACAACTTCTGATGAGATATCCTATGTAGAATGGTATTTTTAAGAGCCTTTTTTAAAAGTAAAGAGCGCTAAATTACATATTTATTTTACAATTTATGAATGAGTTCGTGCTTTCTGAGGATTTGTTTACATATTTTAAGAACAAGTACTTATATTCGAAGAAATATTCTTAAATTTTTATGAAAAAGTGCTTTGGAGAGGTTTTAATGAACAATTCTTAAAATCCATGTACTTTTTCTTTGGAAACATGAACTTTTTTGATTCAGTGTGAAAATTCAAGAGTTTAGAGCAATTTGTTATAAAACTTGTGTAAACACTACTACCAAAATAAAATTCATATTTAAACGAAAGCAAATGTTTATATGTATGTATATTAGGGTGATTCAAAAAAAATGTCGACTTGGTCTTACCCCCTAAAAAGTTAGGTATTGATGAGAAAATAAGCCTTGCAAAAAATTAGCGCTCTAACTTAACCCTTAGGGGTGGCAATTTTTTTAGCCCTTTCCCATACATTTTGTATGGGGAAAAATAGCATTTTTTTCAAAGTGAATTTTCTTTTAATTTTTGAAACTTTTTTGAAAATATTTATGTACGTTCCCTGCAGGAAAAGTATCTAGCGTAAAAGTAACTTTAAGTTGCTTACACTGAGAAAAATGCATTGAATGTTGTGACAATATCGCTATTGATAGCAACGAGTTTGATGCAATATTCATTCAGAATGAGCGAATTATCAAATATTATTTGCTCCCAATAAAAAGTAAAATGACATGTCAACCATTTCGATATGATATACTATTTTTTATATTTATGGATAGAATACTAATATATTTGAACGGCACGTCAATATCTATGGTCGTGATATGAATTTCTATTGTCGGTATATCCATATCCATATTTACTGCATAGTAATAATGGTAGAGACAGCGCATTAATATATATTGGCGAAATGTAAATTTTTCTGGGACGCATAATCATAATAGTTCATCAATTTTTACTATGGATTTTCTAACAATACTACAACTTGTTGGAGCGTTTTTTTTAATTCAAAATTTTTTGAATTTCTTATGATTGAACATTTTTCTAAAAATTTTATAAAATACCGTAGCCGAATGGTAGAATACTGGGCTAACGTGCCAGAGGAGCAGGGTTCGAATCTTACTGAAACCAGATTTTAAATTATATAAAATTTTGGTTTTTTAAACTATTTAGAATTTATCAATAGTTTATATGGATACCATTTCAATAGTGATTTATCAAAAAAGCATTGATGAAACACCCATATTCATTGATGAGACAGGATTATCAATTTTTATTTAATGTGATATCAATAATTATGGATGTTCCATCCATAGATTTCCCTCCGTGTACCAATCAACTAGTGCTGTATATTTACTGTAAATTTTCATATACTCGGACTAACTATTTTTGTTCGACGATGCCCGGAATCCGGTCAGTTATGGTTACCTCTGCATGAGATGTCAACCAACTACTAACTACTTTTCAACCAATAAATAGACAAAAGATAAATTCATTTTTTTTTTATAATTTTTATTTATTAAGGTACTTTAAATTTTATTTTACCTTCTCCATTCCTTTTTTAATTCCCCCATGTTACTCTATGTGTATCAAATTTATTCTTTAGAAACCAGCTACTATTTGTATTTACCCAATACCGAAAAAGCACCTGGAAATTACAAGCTAAAAGACGGAAGCAAACGAAAAATTAAACATATTTTCGGACTCCTCTGCATGACCTCTGCATGACTTGTGGCGTAGTTAGGTAGGTAGGTAGAAGTGGCTGCCGCAAAGGCACACCTAGGCCAGTAATAAAAGGCCCGTTGTGATACCACCAAACACTAGGAAAGTCAGTCCCGGGGCCCGGCCATATGGAAAATCCCAGTGCTGTCGGGACTCTTCATATAGCCGAAACCCGGGACTGACACTCCTAACCGACACCGCTAACCCTCCTCGAACCATTTTGATAACTTGATGAAGGCCATCAAGTCCTTTATGTCTAGCTCCGCGACCTGGCTTAAGCTAACCAGGAAGGGAACTCCCAGAGAGCGCCTTCTCGCTCCGCTTAAGGCCGGGCAGTTGCAGATGAGGTGCTCCACCGTTTCCTCTTCCTCATCATCTTTGCAACTCCTGCAGCATCGTCGGTAGGGAACGCCTAGCCTTGCTGCGTGCCTACCAATAAGGCAGTGCCCGGTTAAAACACCTATTAATATGGAGATTTCCTTCCTTTTTAGGGCGTATATGTGTCTAGATCTTTTAAGATCGCATTTTGGCCAGGTTTGCTTGGATATCCGGCACCCTGGGGCTTGTAGCCATCTTTCGTTGGCTTCGCGGAGTGTATGCTCCTTCAGCATTAGCTTGCACGTGGCAAACGGCATACCTATGCGCTCTTTATCTTGAAGAATCTGCTTGGTCGTGCCCTGCCTGGCAAGTTCGTCTGCCCTACAGTTTCCCTCAATGTCCCTGTGTCCCGGGACCCATGTGAGGTTCACGCGGTTCTGTTGGGCCATCTCTTGAAGAGATCGACGACAGCTGAGCGTCAGTTCAGAGTTGAACGAGTAAGAGCCAAGGGATTTGATGGCCGCTTGGCTGTCGCTGAAAATACAGATATCCTGTCCGATGGTGCGTTCACCTATCCAAGTCACGGCGTCCATGATTGCAGAAACTTCAGCCTGGAAGACGCTGCAGTGATCAGGTAGTCTAAAGGAGAGTTCTAGGTCCAAATCCCTTGAGTAAACCCCTCCTCCGACTCTGCCGTCTAACTTCGAGCCGTCGGTGTATATAAAAGTGCCGCCATTAGTAGCGGGACACCGATCTATGTTCTCCCAGTCTTTCCTGCTGGGAATGTTTATTCTAAAACAACAATCTCCGACTGTTGTGGTCGCACACCGATCTGTGCTCAGAGGGAGAAAGCTGTAAGATCTTAGAATACAGGAGTGCTTGCGCCCCAGACGGACGTTTCCCTTAGACGCAGAGCCGATGCTGCTGCTGCCCGGCACCCTTCCAGATCGAGTGGCAAAAAGCCAAGAATGGCCTGGAGAGCTTTATTGGGCGTTGTTCTTAACGCCCCGCTTATACAGATCATGCTCGATCTGTGGACTTTTCCTAACAGATTTAGGTTTGTTGCCTTTCCTAGCGCAGGCCACCATACCACGACTCCATACAGCATAATTGGCTGGATTATCGCAGTGTAGATCCATCTGCAAATTTTGGGGCTGAGCCCCCATTTTTTGCCAACGGCTCTTTTACACGTGTAAAGTGCAATGCACGCTTTCCTCTGGCGCTGGATGACATTCTCCTTCCAGTTAAGCTTTCTATCTAGAACTGTGCCTAGGAATTTGGCTTTGTCAGCTAAGTTCAGGCGCACGCCATCTAGTTCTGGTAGGTTCAGCGGTGGTATCTTGTACCGCCTGGTATAAAGGACAAGCTCCACCTTTCCCGGGTTGATGCTAAGTCCGCAGCGAGAGGACCATGAAGAAACTTCTCGCAGTGCTACTTGCATCAAGTCACACAGGGTTTGTGGGAATTTGCCCCTATATGCAATAGCTAAATCGTCTGCATATGCCA
This sequence comes from Campiglossa producta, assembly GCA_964058755.1. Classification (NCBI taxonomy): domain Eukaryota; kingdom Metazoa; phylum Arthropoda; class Insecta; order Diptera; family Tephritidae; genus Campiglossa; species Campiglossa producta. The sequence goes on from CAXKVI010000004.1 coordinate 30,343,386, forward strand.
CTATCTTACCGCCCCCCCCCCCCCCCACCTTGTGTCTCGTAGCAGCGAGTTTACGGTGAGGTTCCATAGGAGCGGGGAGAGAACACCACCCTGAGGCGTTCCTCTTGTGACATAGAGTGAAAGATCAACTGTTCCCAGTGAAGAAACTATTCTCCTTCCCTTTAGTAGTTGATCAATTAGTCCAATAAGAGACCTATTTATGCCCAGGTTTGTTAAAGCAGTGTTAATAGCCTCCGGCCTTATATTGTTGAAAGCCCCTTCGATGTCCATAAAGGCCACGAGACAGTACTCCTTTTCGTGCAATGATTTTTCAACAATAGAGACTAGGCTGTGGAGCGCAGTTTCCGTTGATTTACCTTTGGTGTATGCATGTTGATAGCTAGAAATAAGGTTGCTATCAATAGTAGAGGAGAGATAATCGCTAATTATCCTCTCGAAGGTTTTAAGTGCAAAAGACGAGAGACTGATCGGTCTGTAGTCTTTAGGCTCATAGTGTGAGGCCTTCCCAGCCTTTGGAATAAAGACTACCGTGGCGCTTCTCCAGCAGCACGGAATGTAATTAAGAGCCAGGCAGGCTGAATAGAGAACTACCAGCCATTTAGCTGATATTTCCAGCGTGTTTATAAGTTGTGCGGGGAAAATCCCGTCTGGCCCAGCTGCCTTGAACGGCTCAAAGCTTTTGATTGCCCACCTTACCCTTTCCTCCGTAATGGGTATGTTTACCGCCAGGTTTGTTGCAGATGCTACAGGTGCATCATACAAGTTCCCCGGAAAGTGTGTGTTCAGGAGCAGCTCCAGGGTTTCCCCTTCCGTGCTGGTCCAAGATCCGTCAGGCTTCCGTAAATAGCTAATGGCTGTTTGAGTTTTTGATAGCACTCGTCTAAGTCTCGCTGTATCATCGACTTTTTCTACCCCGGTGCAGAAATTTCTCCACGAAGTTCTCTTCGCTTGCCTTAGAGCCTTTTTATAGGCCCTCAGTTTAGCTTTATATTCGAGCCATTCAGGCTCCGTACCGATGCTCTTGGCCTTGTTAAATTGCTTCCTGCAGGATATACGGAACGAATCCAGGTCGTAAGACCACCAGTGGGGTCTATGTTTGCCGCGTGGTTTTGGTACTGGACAAGCCTGCTCTAGGGCATTTGAGAGCGCCGTTGTAAAGGTCGTTACCAGATCATCCAGTTCTCCCACTGATGAGGGGGCTTGTGGAGGTAATACTGGTAGGTCCCTAGCTAATATTTGGTTATGTAGCTGCCAGTTAGTGTTGCGTGGATTTCGTTTCATAACTGGCTGCTCAACAATAAAGTCTAACACAATTTCTATGTACCGATGGTCAGAAAATGAATGCTCATCAAGAACACGCCATTTTCTGACCCACTCATAAGCGCCTTCGCTACAAACAGTGAGGTCTATAACCTCCCTACGAGCTTTAGTTATAAAAGTAGGCTCGTTACCCACGTTACAAACCACCAGGTTAGTTGTTAGTAGGTAGTCAAACAGAGACTCGCCCCTAGCGTTAATATCGGAGCTTCCCCACTGGACGTGATGAGCATTAGCGTCAGCTCCAATAATAAGATGGCCCGTACAGAAATTATCCACCAGATCTTTCACCTCCTTTTGTGGAGGAGGTTCTTCGGCGTCATAGGGCATATAGACCGACGCCATCTTTAGGCTGGTGCTGCCGACTGTTAAGCTGGCAGCTGTAACGTCACCATTTGAGTAGTTGGGTAATAGAAAGGTGTTTAGCTCAGACTTTACCAAAATACAGGTTCTGACCTTGCCCTCATCATTGGCTTGGATGAGCTTGTACCCCTTAGTCCCCACTCCACAGATCCTAGAGCTATTGACCCAGGGCTCTTGGATAAGGACCACGTCTACGTCGCCTTTAGAAAGACGACTGCTTAAAACAGCCGAGGCTGCTTTAGATTTGTGCAGATTTATCTGAAGCACCACCAACATGAGAGAGCTCAGACATCCCTGCCGCCAGCGTGTCGTCGAGGTCTGGCCTGTTCCGGGGGCTGTCTCTCAACGAGGAGTTGTTCAGAGCACCTGCACGATTTGGCGTGGCGGGAACCCTGCTGTCTGAAGCAGCATCAACGTTAGTGTGCTCAGGTTTAGCCACGATCGTGACGTCGAGGCCTTCTTCGTCAAGCAGGCTTTCTTCTATCGCCGAGTTGTTCGCAGCACCATCGCAATTTGACGTGGCGGATAACATACTTTCCGCGTCGGACTCCTCTGCTTCCCCTTCCGATGCCTCGATCTCCGAGTCCTCCGGAGCGTCCGGAATAGCAGCGCGCTGTGCATCGCCACGGTATACGTGGATCACGATCTGACCCAAGCCGTAATGCACTCGTCCGTTGCACCATTTAAGGGGCTCGAGCGCCTCCTTATTCAGAGTGATAACCACCTGTCTATTGGGCCCAACCATATCATCGACCAGATTGACGCCCCAATCCTGCGTCGGGAGAGACGGATTCCAGACCTGCAGCATCTCAAGAATATTCTCGGGTTCTGCAGGGACGGCAGGAATCCATGCCCTTGCCCTTGGCCGAGCAGGAATGTCCTTCCAGTCGACGACATCTAGTCTTGCCCCTGGATAGACTTCACCCAGTCTTGCAACTGCTGCCTTATACAGTGCGACAGTTCTTGCATCCTCGCACGCGAATATTTTGATCTGACCTTGGTGCCAGCCCGCGTCAGTACCTCGCGGCGGACTACCCGGAGACTCACGCATTAAGTGGAGGAGGGCCCTGCCCATTTCATTCCGGACATACAGCCACTGGTCTTTGGGGATGGACCAACGGTCGTTACCTCGGTCAATGAAACCTATAAGGATTCTGTCCTTGGTTACTTCAGGAAAGCTGAGTTTTCCCACTACGGGGTTGACCTGATGCCGCTTCAAATGGGCGTCTACCTCTCCGTCCGATCTCTGGCGTTTGAAGGGATTACCGTTCACCCTCTTAGGCACATAGGGCCTCTGGAAATTTGGTATCAGAGCTTTCGCTTCCTCCACCATCTTCCTTTCTTCCGGCGACAGCTTCTCCTGCGATGCTCCCTCATATTTTTTAAGGATCCTTGCGGCCTTTCTTTTATCCCAGTACGCAAAGCGTCGGGGAGATGCCTCTTTGGGGGGATTCAGACTCGTAGTTGCCATCGCGGTCTCTCCCTTTGCGGCGTCGTCCTTCTCTTTCGAAACTCTGAAACCAGGTCGTGAGACCATTGCCCCAGATGTGAAGAGATTGGGTTTCGTACCAGCGCTTGATGGAAGTTTAGCTTCCGCCGTTTTCTGCTTGACTGCGTAGGCAGCCGCACTGTTGCTTGCTAGTCACTCTTACTTGATAGCAGTTTGGGGGATGACTGACCCGTAGTTTCCATCGCTGTCGGCCTCCCAGTTAACTTTGAGGCGGAGTTTGTCCTCCGGCGTTGTGTTTTCGCTTGCTCCAGCATAGTTCTTCTCTGCTGCGGAGTAAACGAAGTCGTTAATTGCTTTGTATTTTGTGTGTTCTTCATCTTGTTCGTACGACCCCTCGCCGGACAAGGCCAGCTTAGGGTCAAGGGTAGTGTAAGGGGAAGTGTGTCGTCCGCCGCGGCAGAGCCCCATACCGCGGTAAGACCATAGTTACTCCCTGAGGCGGCCCGGTATCAGTGAGGCTCCGTTCGACTACAGCCACGATTTGCCTCCCGGCTGCAAACGTCCAATGGGCACGGTATCGCATAACACCCTGGATTGGGAGGGAAAAGTTTTGCACATTTATATAGCGAGCCGCTTGCTTCAAGACAGACGCCCGCTTACAGCCGCACCTCTTGGTGTACAGACGCTGCGAAAAAGACCCCGGTGAGCCCTTAAACCAAGTATGTCAGAGTGGCCCCCCCGGGGCTCCCTCTCTTTATGCCGCGAGCCTAGGTAGCTCAACGTTGCCCAGAGTGCACGAACGAGGACGCAAGAGTCGGGATTGAGCGCGGTCACTCAGCAACCACACCCCATTACACTCCTGTGGCGTAGTTAGACGTTAGTTATTCCTCAGTGTGCTTAAAATGCACTATTTCCTACAATTGCCACAAAATAGTTATTTATAAGCTAGATGTTTCTTTGCAATTGACATTTTGTTTACTGCAGGATTCTTAAAGTTGAAGCATTGAAGTTTCGAAAATGGTAAGCCATGTACCATTATCTTAACTATTAAGATAATTACAGCCATTTGAAAATGGCTGAGTTTTGTACTATTGCACACACATACACAATAACACGTATACAATTTAGTAAATTTTAAATGGCTGTAATTATTTTAATAGCAAAGATAATCGCGCATTTCATACAATTTTGGAAACCTCAAAGCTTCAACTTTAAGAGTATGTAAAAATATTTTCAAAAAAGTTTCAAAAATTAAAAGAAAATTCACTTTGAAAAGAATACCATTTTCCCCATATAAAATGTATAGGAAAGGGCGAAAAAAATAGCCACCCCTAAGGGTTAAGTTAGAGCGATAATTTTTTGCAAGGCTTATTTTCTCATCAATATCTAAAGTTTCAGGGGGTAAGACCGAAAAAAAAAAACAAATTTTTTTTATTTGAATCACCCTAATGTATATGTAAATATCTATGTACATCTGTACATATGCGAAAACAACAAATAAGCCTAGTGAGTAAAATTGTGTGAATTTTTCGGTTACTTTAACATATAACATAAAACTTATATACCTAGCACAAAGTTAAAGCTTAACAAATTACACGCTCCGTGAATTACTTTTCCATTTTCCATTTCCGATTTTGCCAGTCTCAGCATCCTTGTTGGCAAAGATGTTGACGATGATTTATATCATACAGTTCTTGGCGCGCCGTAAGTACTCTTTCCTGTACCGAGTACTCGTAATATACACACACACAACAACCCTGTAGGGCAAATATAATTCAAATTAGAAACACTGAACCAAAAAAGTTCATGTATCCAAGGAAAAAGTAGATGGATTTTAAGAACTGTTCATTATAACCTCTCCAAAGAACTTTTTCATAGAAATTTAAGAATATTTCTTAGAATATAAGTACTTTTTCTTGAAATATGTACACAAATCCTTAGAAAGCATGAACTCATTCATAAATTGTAAGATAATTTTTTTAGAATGTATGAGTTTTTTCTTTTATTCTAAGAAATATCACCTTGAACTTCTATGAAACTTTGTTCAGTGAAGAGAAGCGGAAAAAATGGGTTTGGCGATGAGGGGTAAAATTTGAGAAAACGATGAAATTTGTCCATACTGTTACTGTTACTTTAAAAAATTAGTACCGGGATTAAAGTATAAATTTACTGCTAGAAAATGCCCAAAGTCACTTTCGCCCCTCGCAAAATTCAATCAAAAAATTTCTTTAATGTTTCACTAGTTAATGATCTCCCTTTAGGGAAAGCTGTTCATTTACTAACTATGTGTTAGTGAGTAAAGCTGTAAGTAAAGCAGCAGAAGACCGGTAGTAATTCATTATAGACATCATTTAAGCCATTATGTTTTCTAATAATGGACAAGAGATATATAACCAAAGGTGAAGAGGAGACTTTACACATACGATTCATACTGAATATGGCATACGTAAATAGTAAATAGCTAGAAGAGCTTTTGTAGGCATTTTAATTGAAATGTTGACGTAAAGTTGGCTTATGTCGCACCAAAGGTGAGGCATGTGGCAAGGTGGCATAACAAGGACAAAGTCATTTTGTTGCAAAAGCGCCTATACGCATACATAAATGTACAAGTTTAAATACAGATGTTATGTATGTACAAAAATATTTGCTCCCACATATTGGCGAGTGAATATGGGCACCTCCACAAAACTTTACCTTTTTCTTCACTTGGCAGTCCTCACGACACTAGAAATCGAAATGGCAACATCGATGTCTTTTCTAAGTTTTCAGTAATTGCACGATGTTTTCCTAAAAGTGTATAAAAAGAAGATTTTAACCCCCAAAATTCATAGTAAATAAAACTAGTTTATAAGAGCTTTATAAACCTTTTTTATGTTTGAAGTTAACTTCTTCGGAGGTAATGCAATGGTTTTAATGGAGAGTGAAATTTAAATAAGAAACGGAAATACGCAACGGAAATTAAATAAAATTAAATTTGTCTACTTCAGGCGATTTACACGGTTGTCATCTATGTCAATTATACTAAATATTGAGTAAGATATGTTAATATGGGTATCAAATAAAAGTTATTTTCGGCCGTATTTCAACGAAGATATTTTCAATTTCAAATCGTTTTTTTTAAGAAAATGGACCAAATCTACCAAATAAAGACAGAAGCCTTCTTGACTCTTCATTTATTGTTACTCCACAGGTGTTTAAAACATCACGGTGGTGCATTTTATTTCAGTGGCTTTATGTTCTGGTAGAAGATTCTTGCAGGGAAGGTGAAGCCAAATGCAAATTTACCAGTGTAAACAGGTTCGAAATGACTCATTCAAATTAGCCAAATTTGGTGCAGTATCAATTTACTATTAGTATTCTTCATTCTAAGACTTTCTACTTCGTGCGGCTACGGGTTGCCACTTATAATAATTTGCTTTAATAGTGAGCAAGAAGGCGACAACCTGACAAGGCCACTCCGACATAATTGGTTTAAGGGCTTGCCAGGGGATTCCAACAGCAGCGTCTGTCATCATGAGATGCGGCTGCAAGCGGGAGTCTGTCTTGGATCAAGCGGCTCGCTATATAAATGTGTAACTTAAATCCAACTCCCTGAGAAACGGGTTGTGCGTAAGGGTTTGGGACCCACCACAAAACAAAAATTCCAACACACAGAAAAATTTCTTACATTTTTAGTTAACATGATTCATGTTAAATCAACATGAACACCTCTTGTACGTAAAAAAAAAAACAAATTCGGAAAATCAACACGAACATTTCAACATGAAGCGTATGGTTAAAATAACATGAAGTACTTCTGCATTAGAATTACATTAGTGTGTATCCCTTACACTAAATTCGGTTTGTTTTAACATGAACAAGTGTTTTTTTCGACTGCCATCTGTTCCCCAACATTTTAACATGAACCGTATGGTTAGGTTAGGTTCAAGTGGCTACCGTAGAGGAACACCTAGGCCAGTATTAAAAGGCCCGTTGTGATACCACCAACACTAGGAAAGTCAGTTCCGGGACCCTGCCATATGGAAAATCCCGGTATTAACGGAATTCTCCACATAGCAGCATCCCGGGACTGACGTTCCTATACCGACACCGTTATTCCTCCTCGAACCATTTAGATGACTTGATGAAGGCCATCAGGTCCTTTATGTCCAGCTCCGTGACCTGGCGTAGGCTAACCAGGAAGGGAACTCCCAAAAAGCGCATTCTCGCGCCACTTAAAGCCGGGCAGTTGCAGATGAGGTGCTCCACCGTTTCCTCCTCCTCATCATCCTTACAACTCCTACAGCATCGTCGGTAGGGCACACCAAGTCTTTCTGCGTGCCTACCAATGAGGCAGTGCCCAGTCAATACGCCTATTAATATGGAGATTTCTCTTCTCCTTAGGGCATAAATTTGTCTCGATCTTTTATGATCCCATTTCGGCCAGGTGTCTTTGGATATCCGGCATCCTGGATTTTGCAGCCATCTTTCGTTGGCTTGGCGGAGTGGGTACTCCTTCAGCATAAGCTTGCATGTGGCAAACGGCATACCTAAGCGCTCTTTATCCCGAAGAACCTGCTTGGTCGTGCCCTGCCTCGCAAGTTCGTCTGCCCTACAATTTCCCTCAATGTCCCTATGCCCCGGGACCCATGTGAGGTTCACGCGATTCTGTTGGGCCATCTCTTGTAGAGATCGACGACAGCTGAGCGTCAGTTCAGAGTTGAACGAATAAGAGCCAAGGGATTTGATGGCCGCCTGGCTGTCGCTGAATATAAAAATGTCGTGTCCGATAGTGTTTTGGCCTATCCAAGCCGCGGCGTCCATGATTGCTGAAACTTCAGCCTGGAAGACACTGCAGTGATCAGGTAGTCTGAAGGAGAGCTCAAGGTTCAGATCCTTTGAATAAACCCATCCTCCAACTCTGCCGTCTAACTTCGAGCCATCAGTATAAATGGAAGTGCCGCCATGAGTGGCGGGACTCCGATCCGTGCTCTCCCATTCTTCCCTGCTGGGAATGTTGATTTTAAAACAGCTATCTCCGACTGTTGTGGTCGCACAACGATCCGTGCTCAGCGGAAGAAAGCTATAGGATCCCAAAATACAGGCGTGTCCAGTAGTGCTTGCGCCCCAGCCGGACGTTTCCCTTAGACGCAGAGCCGATGCTGCTGCTACCCGGTGTCCTTCCAGATCGAGTGGCAAAATGAAAGAATGGCCTGGAGTGCTTCATTGGGCGTTGTTCTTAACGCACCGCTTATACAGATTATGCAAGATCTGTGTACTTTACCTAGCAGATTAAGGTTTGTTGCCTTGCTCAGCGCAGGCCACCATACCACAACTCCATAGAGCATGATTGGTCGAATGATTGCGGTGTAGATCCATTTGCATATTTTGGGGCTGAGCCCCCATTTCTTTCCAATGGCTCTTTTGCATGTGTAGAGTGCAATACACGCTTTCTTCTGGCGCTGAAGAACATTCTCCTTCCAGGTTAGTTGCCTATCCAGAACTGTGCCTAAGAACTTGGCTTTGTCAGCCAGGTTCAGGTGCACGTCATTCAGTTTTGGTAGTGTTAGCGGTGGTATCTTATAGCGGTTGGTGAAAAGAACCAGTTCTACTTTTCCCGGGTTGATGCTCAGTCCGCAGCGCGAGCACCATGAGGAAACCTCTCGCAGTGCTACTTGCATCAAGTCGCACAGGGTTTGTGGGAATTTGCCCCTATATACTATAGCTAAGTCGTCTGCATATGCCACTACCTTCCCGCCCCCCCAGCTTGTGTCTCGCAGCATCGAGTTGACAGTGAGGTTCCATAGAAGCGGGGAGAGAACACCACCCTGAGGCGTTCCCCTTGTGACATAGCGTGATAAGTCAACCGAGCCCAGTGATGAAACTATTCGTCTACCCCTTAGCAGTTGATCAATAAGTCCAATAAGAGACCTGCTTATGCCCAGACTTGTTAAAGCGGTGTTTATAGCATCAGGGCTTATGTTGTTGAAGGCTCCTTCAATATCTAAAAAGGCCGCAAGACAGTACTCCTTCTCATACAGCGATTTTTCAATAACAGAAACTAGGCTGTGAAGCGCAGTTTCTGTAGATTTCCCTTTGGTGTATGCAAGCTGATAGCTACAGATCAGGTTGCTATCAATAGTAGAGGAGAGGTAGTCATTTATTATCCTCTCGAAGGTTTTGAGCACAAAGGATGAGAGACTGATCGGCCTGTAGTCCTTCGGCTCGTAATGAGACGCCTTCCCCGCCTTAGGAATAAACACTACCGTGGCACTTCTCCAGGAGCACGGAATGTAGCTAAGAGCCAGGCAGGCTGTATAGAGAAATACCAGCCATTTGGCTGATGTCTCCAGCATGTTTATGAGTTGTGCGGGAATAATCCCGTCTGGCCCGGCAGCCTTGAACGGTTCGAAGCTTTTAACCGCCCACCTAACCTTTTCCTCCGTGATGGGTATGTATACAGCCAGGTTTGTTGTAGGTGCTACGGGTTCCTCATGCAAGTTCCCTGGGAAGTGCGTATTCAAGAGCAGCTCTAGGGTTTCCCTCTCCGTGCTGGTCCAGGATCCGTCAGGTTTGCGCAAATAGCTTGTGGCTGTTTGAGTTTTTGAGAGCACTCGTCTAAGTCTCGCTGTATCGTCGACATTTTCGACCCCAGTGCAGAAATTTCTCCACGATACTCTCTTCGCCTGCCTCAGAGCTTTTTTGTAGGCCCTGAGTTTAACTTTATATTCGAGCCATTGAGTCTCCGTGCCAAGGCTCTTGGCCTTATTAAATTGTGTCCTACATGATTTTCGGAGCGAGTCCAGGTCATAGGACCACCAATGCGGCCTATGTTTACCGCGTGGTTTTGGCACTGGGCAAGCCTGCTCTAAGGCATTCGAGAGCGCCGTTGTAAAGGTCTTTACCAGATCCTCCAACTCCCCTACTGATGAGGGGACTTGTGGGGGCAGTGCTGGTAAGTCCCTAGATAGTATTTCATTGTGTAGCTGCCAGTTAGTGTTACGTGGGTTGCGTTTCATAACCGGCTGCTCAACAGAAAAGTCTAGAACTATTTCTACGTACCGGTGGTCGGAGAATGAGTGCTCATCGAGAACGCGCCATTTTCTGACCCACTCATAAGCGCCTTCGCTGCAAATAGTGAGATCTATTACCTCCCTACGGGTTTTAGTAATAAACGTAGGTTCGTTACCCACGTTGCAAACTACCAGGTTAGTTGTTAACAAATAGTCAAACAACGACTCTCCTCTAGCATTGATATCGGAGCTTCCCCACTGGGCGTGATGAGCATTGGCGTCAGTTCCGATAATAAGATGACCCATGGAAAAATTTGCCACCAGGTCTTTTACCTCCCTCTGTGACGGAGGTTCTTCGGCGTCGTAGGGATATAGACCGACGCCATCGTCAGACTGGTACTGTCGACTGTTAAACTGGCAGCTGTAACGTCACCACTGGTATAGTTGGGCTAGAGAAATGCATTCAGCTCAGACTTAACTAAAATACAGGCTCTAACCCTGCCCCCCTCGCTGGCTCGAATAAGCTTATAACCCTTAGTTCCCAAACCGCAAATCCTTGAGCTGTTGACCCAGGGTTCTTGGATGAGGACCACATCTACGTCGCCTTTAGAGAGACGACTGATTAAAGCAGCCGAGGCTGCTTTAGATTTGTGCAGGTTTATCTGAATCACCACCAACATGAGAGTGCCCAGACTTCCCTGCCACCGCCGTATCGTCGAGTTCCACCTCGTCTGGAGGCTTATCTTTCAACGACGATTTCTTCAGACCACGGTTTGGCGTGGCAGAGATCCTACTAACTGTGGCAGTGTCAACTGTGGTGCGCTCAGGACTAGCTGCTATTACTGTGACGTTGAGGTCCTCCCCGTCCAGCAGGCTGTCTCCCATCTCCGAGCTGTTCACTGCTCCTTCGCCATTTGACGTGGCAGATACCATACTTTCCGAGTCGGACATCTCCGACTCCCCTTCCGGCACTGCGATGTCCGAGTCCTCCGGTGCAGCCGAAAGAGCAGCGCGCTGTGCATCGCCGCGGTATACGTGGATCACGATCTGACCCATGCCGTAGTGCACTCGTCCATTGCACCGTTTAAGGGGCTCGAGTGCCTCCTTATTCAAGGTGAAGACCACTTGCCTATCAGGCCCTACCGCGTCCTAGACCAGACTTACACCCCAGTCCTGCGTCGGGAGAGACGGGTTCATGATCCTCAGCATCCTGAGAATTCTCTCAGGTTCAGCAGGGATAGCAGGAATCCACGCCCTTGGCCGAGCCGGGATGGCCTTCCAGTCGACAACCTCGATTCTTGCCCCTTGGTAGATCTCACCTAGTCTTGCAGCTGCTGCCTTGTACAGTGCAACAGTTTTTGCATCCTCGCAAGCGAATACTTGATTCGGCCCTGGTGCCATCCCGCATCAGAACCCATCGGAGTGGCACCCGGAGACTCATCCATAATGTCGAGAAGGGCATTACCGATAGCGTTCCGGACGAACCGCCACTGGTCCCTAGGGATGGCCCAGTTTTCATTACCTCGGTCAATGACGCCTATGAGGATCCTATCCTTAGTCACTTCAGCAAAGCTGAGTTTACCCATTACGGGGGCGTGTTGCTGCCGCTTCGGGTGAGGTTTTAAATCCACGTCCGATCTCTGGCGTTTGAAGGGATTTATATTAACCTTCTTTGGCGCGTAATCGCTTTGGAAGTTCGGTAAGATAGCTTCAGCCATCTCCACCGTCTTCCTAGCATTCGGCGATAGCGTCTCTTGTGAAATACCCTCGTATTTCTTCAGTATCCTCGCGGCCGCTCTTTTGTCCAAGTACTCAGAGCGACTGGGAGATGTCTTTTGGGGTAAATTTCGACCCGTAGTTGCCATCGCGGTCGTTCCCTTATTTGGATCTCTGGGGCCAGGTCGTGAGACCACTGCCACAGACGTTAAAGACTTGGTTTCGGTACCGGCACTTACTAGGGCTCTAGCATCAGCCGTTGTTGGCTTCACCGGTACTTACTTTGGGGATTGCCCCCTTATTATCCAGAGCTGATCGACTCGTAGTTGCCATCGCTATCGATCTCTCGGCTGATGAAGAAATGGAGTTTGTCCTCCGACGCTGCGTTCTCGCTTGCTCCAGCATTTTCCTCCTCTGCTGGGCAGTATACATGGTTGTATCATTATTTTTAAGGTTTTTATTACTTTTTTTCATCTTGTTCGTACGACCCCTTGCCGGGCAAGGCCAGTTTAGGGTCAAAGGAAGAGTATGGATAATGTGTCGTCCGCCGCGGCAGAGCCCCATGCCGCGGTAAGGCCATAGTTACTCTCCGAGGCGGCCCGGTATCAGAGAGGCTCCGTTCGATTACAGCCACGATTTGCCTCCCGGCTGCAAACGTCCAATGGGCACGTGGTCACATAACACCCTGGATTGGGAGGGGGAAGATCTTAGTCGTCGCGCCAGAGAGGCTTGGCTTCTCTCGTGATGTAGTACCGGCGGAACTATGATCACAAGGGCAGCGCAGCCCTGTGGCTATCGACTTAAGCCCTCGAACCGCGGCAAGGTGTCAACCCTTCACGAGGGAAAAAACCTAGAATAACATGAAATATTTCTGCATTAGAATTACATTAGTGTGTATCCCTTACACTAAATTCGGTTTGTTTTAACATAAACAAGTGTTGTTTTCGACTGCCATCTGTTCCTCATCAAAGCTTGTGAACAGAATTGTTCTCAAAAGAACAGAATTTAAGTCAGTGTGTAGATACCGACTTGATGAAAAGTTGTAGATATTATAAATAATTAATATATTGTGAAATTTATAGTTTCTTAACTTGCGAATAAGTTGTGAAGTTTTGCAAAAAGTTTTGGGTAAGTAATTTGTGTTGTTTTTCATATTTTGTAAACGCTTCCTGCTAAAACACGTCCAAAAATGTCGGGGTAGGTTAAAAACACCGCGCACTATACATAAATACCATGGAAGCGCTTTAGGATTATGGATACCGGGTAGAAAAGGCGTCATTTGATACTTATCCCTACATTAATTGGACGTGTGCTACCAGTTTTACAATCGCTTGGATAATTTAAAGAGCTTTCAATGAACCAATTTTTATTTAATTTTCAGATTGGGGCTTGGTGTTGCTCTTTTCGATGCAGAAGTTGCCAATGATTGGATTAAAATAAGTATATGTATATGTATGTACATATATATGTGTACTTTTATTATTTAAAATGATGATCGTGTTAATTTAACATGTTGATCGTGTTAATTTAACATGATAGATCGTGTTGATTCAACATGATGATCGTGTTAATTTAACATGATGATCGTGTTAATTTAACATGATAGATCGTGTTAATTTAACATGATAGATCGTGTTAATTTAACATGATAGATCGTGTTAATTTAATATGATGATTGTGTTAACTTAACATGATAGATCGTGTTAATTTAACATGATATGATGATTGTGTTAATTTAACATGATGATCGTGTTAATTTAACATGATGATCGTGTTAATTTAACATGATGATCGTGTTAATTTAACATGATAGATCGTGTTGATTTAACAATAAAAACATGTTGAATTAACATGACAGATCGTGTTAATAAATTATACAAGCATTATATTCTTTCATACCTGAAAATATGTATGTTAAAGGTTTTCGATAAATGAATTAACTAAATAAAAATTAAAAAAAATCAAAAACAAGGTGTTTTATTTTAAGGGTTAATTTAACAATAAAAACCTGTTAAATTAACATGATAGATCGTGTAAATTTAACAGGACGAAAGTGTTTTTTCAACATAGTATCGTGTTAATTTAACATGTCTGATCGTGTTGATTTAACAAGAAAAATAATGTTGTATCAACAGGAAATCATGTTGATTCAAACCTTTGTGATCATGTTAAATTCACACTGTTCCTTCATGTTGATCTAACATGTAGGAACAGTTAAAAACCAGATTCATGTTAAAACAACCTGAGCGATAGTGTTGAAAAATAATAACCTGAAAAAGTGTTAAAAAAGTGTTGATTCAACATGAAAATTATTCTGTGTGAATGAGATCTAACAACCGAGCCTCGGATATGATAATTCCTTCTTCAGATAACGACCACAGCAAACGAACTAGGACTATCATTCATGAAATCAGGGCATGCTCTTGTAATGTCCAAACCCTTACTAGGGAAGGTGACGATACCCGCCTAGTTGAGGTCCTCAATAAGGCAAAAGCTGACATCACCGCTATACAAGAAATGCGATGGACGGGACAAGGTTATAAGACCATTCGAACCTGCAATGTCTACTGGAGCGGCCATACTAATGAGCGCAGATTCGGCGTCGGTTTTGTGGTAGGAAAGAGACTTGTAAAGCATGTAGTGTCCTTCACAGCCGTGAATGAGCGTCTCGCCACAATCCGAATTAAACTACGATTTTTCACCATATCGTTTATCTGCGTGCACGCACCGACCGAGGACAAGGACAACATGCATTCTACGCGATATTAGAAGAAACTTATGAGCTCTGATGATATCAAAGTCATGCTTGGCGGCTTTAACGCCAGGGTGGGCAAAGAGGGTGTATTTGGCTCCACTGTCGGAAAGTTCAGCCTCCTTGATGAGACTTTGCCAAATGAATTCAGACTGATTGACTTCGCCGGTGCACGAAACATGATCGTATCCAGCACCAGGTTCAAGCATAAAAAGATCCATCAAGCCACATGGCCAGATCGGAAAACATGCAACAATATCGATCACTTTGTGAAAGACGGACGGCCAGCGTTATGGACGTACGTACGATGAGGGGCCCGAACATCGACTCCGATCACTACTTGGTAGCAGCCAAGATTCGTACCCGCCTAAGTACAACAAAAGAGGCGCCACAAAAAACGCAAGGAAAGCTGGACGTCGAAAAACTGCAGTCACAACAGGCAGCCAATGCTTGCGCAGAACGACTCGCACACCTGCTCTCTGAGAGCACAGTTCAACCCATCGGAGTGCATGAGCAGTGGGAACATATCTCCAGAGCACTTCGTACCGCAGCCGATGAAGTAATTGGATTCCGGCAAGTGAAAAAAAACAGCTGGTACGATGACAGAGAGTGCATAGACGCAGTACAAAGAAAGGACGATGCCTATAAGGCGACGTTAAAAGCGAATGCAACGAGGAGCGTGCGTGAACACTACCGTGAGATGAAGAGGGAAGTGAGACGGCTTTTCCGGGCGAAGAAAAGGGAAGCGGAAAAGGGTAAAATCGAAGAGCTTGAAATGCTAGCCAGCAGAAGAAACGTCCGAAAATTTTATCAAAAAACCCGACGAATGACGGAAGGTTTTAAACCTTGGCCAAACTCCTGTAGAAATGACAACGACGACCTGGTGGCGATTTTCAGAAAGTACTAAGGTTATGGAAGGATCACTTCTCTGCCCTTCTAAACGCAGGAACAGAGCAACAATCCAGAGAAGAGGACGAACCCGACCCCACAATCGAAGACGATGGAATCGAAATTCCACAACCCGACTATAAAAAGGTGCGAATAGCTATATCACGGCTAAACAACAATAAAGCGGCGGGTGCTGATGGCCTGCCCGCTGAGCTATTAAAATGCGGAGTCGAGGAGCTGGTAAGGTGCTATCAAGCGTATGGTGCGAAAGACTGAAGCCTGACGTAAACCGACTGATTGAACCTTATCAGTATGGCTTTAGACCTGGTAAATCTACCATCGACCAGATTTTTACAATACGCCAAATCTTGGAAAAACCCGTGAGAAGATGATCGACACACCCCATCTCTTTGTTGATTTTAAAGCCGCCTTCGACAGCACGAAAAGGAGTTGCCTATATGCCGCTATGTCTGGTTTGGTTTCCCAGCAAAACTTATACGGCTGTGCAAAAAGACACTGAGCAACACCACAAGTTCCCCCTGCTAGCCCCTGCGGGTTGGGATTCTAGAATATGCCCGCGGTAGGTATGCCTGTCGTAAAAGGCGACTAAAATCCAAAGAGAGGACAACTCAATAAAATCTGTAATCCCGAGTGTGATCGGTACCGTGCTCATGGGATGAAGGCACTACGTTAGTGTGTCTTATAACGGTGGCATCCAGATACCTGGCGCTCTCTGGTTGTAATCAGTCTTACTGGGATATCGGGGGCTATATCCCAGCTGACATTTTTCCCCTACACTTGTGGGAATTATATGTACCATTAAGTGAGAAAAACTATACTTTAAATCATGATAAAGTTGAACTGCTTTCAAGTGATCAGGCCAGATCTGGCTTTCGGTAGATACCGAATCAAAAGCTGAAACCACAGGCATGGTGCGGCTGAATAGGCCCCCCATGATACTGAAAATGCTGGAAAACGCAAGCACTTGAATGGTGCCGCTCGTAAGCGTCTTAAGAAACTCCTGGCCAACGGGGTCAGATACGAAACCGCCTGAGCAATTGCTAAACAGCTCCAAGGGCCGGCACAAAGGGAGTCGACCAAAAAAAGCGGGCGATCCAATAGTACGACCCCATCAAATTTCCAAAAGAGGACAACGCAGATGCTTCCTCTTGATGTAGAGGCAGACAGTGCCTTAGTAACCGCGGCTCATCCTGACGGCGTGACCACTATTAAGCTGGGCATAATCCCACAGGATTATCCTAGTACCATCTGGTCTTCTGAACAACTGAAGATCATAAGGAGGGCCATTTTGAATGAAGTGTTTAAACTTCAAGTTGGCACTATTAGTCCCCGCTTCATGGGCTGCTCGATTCGCCAAGGATGGCTTTCAATTGTCTGCGATAATTCTAATACTACAGAGTGGTTAAAAGACATCGTCCCAAAACTAACTCCTTGGGAGGGGGCGAAACTGAAGGTAGTCTCGGATGCGGAAGTACCCCGTCACATTATCTTTGTCGGGTATTTTAAAGAGGTCGATAGCCCCTCAAACGAGCATATCCTCAGAGTTATTTCTGTTCAAAACCCGGCCCTAGACACCAGATACTGGAGAATTCTCAATCGGACAAGTAAGGCCACAGTGGCGGAAATGATGAAGCCAGCGGCAGTGATGAAAATGTTGCGGTGGAAAAGAAGGCTGTTGAACAAGCAGTCTGCAGCTCAAAATCGGCAGAGGTGACGCAAGGCTTGGACGATGTACAAACTAAGCTTCAGCTGGAGTCCACAGCAGAAGCTACGATTATCGAGACTCCACAGCCAAATCAATTACATAGTGTGAACTCTAGACCCGGAGTCGAAAAAAAGGGCCAAAGTCAGGCCTCTAATGGGGATACTTTGCTCAGCGGCAACCTAAAGTCATCGGTGACGGATAGGGACCGCAAAAAATCTTTATAATGTGAGCCCTCCCAGCAAACTCTCGCAGTTCGAGGCGTCTAAAATGCCTCCAGGTGAATCTTCACCAGGCCAAGGCAGCTTCGGATGTTCTTAGCAGAAGATTCAGCAAAGAAGGCCTGGGAGTGGCCTACATTCAAGAACCATGGATTTTACATGGTTCTGTAAAAGGTTTAAGCAGTACTGACGGTAAATTAATCTATGCCACCGGTTCCCGTCCCAGGGCGGCGATGCTTCTAAACAAGAAACTGGATTTTGTTCCGCTCCTTCAGTTCACGACGGCTGATTTGGTTGCAGTTTGGGCAAAAATTCTAACCCCAAGAGGTGAAAAAGAGGCTATTTTGGCATCAGCTTACTTTCCGGGTGAGGAGGAAACAGCCCCAACTGTTGAATCCAAATCTCTCATTGAGTATTGCCAACAGAAGGGTATCCCATGGGTCCTCTGCTGTGACACAAATTCCCACCATACAGCTTGGGGTAGTACGAATATAAATAACAGGGGGTACATCTCCTGGAGTTTATTAGTAGTCACAATGTCAGTGTAATGAACCGTGGTAATGAACCCACTTTTGTTAACGCTATTAGAGGTGAGGTTCTTGACCTTACTCTATGCAGCCAAAACATGGCCTTCGCTGTCACAAATTGGCACGTCTCGGGGAGGAAAAAATGTCGGACCACAAACATATTGTATTCGACATGGGGG
This sequence comes from Campiglossa producta, assembly GCA_964058755.1. Lineage (NCBI taxonomy): Eukaryota > Metazoa > Arthropoda > Insecta > Diptera > Tephritidae > Campiglossa > Campiglossa producta. Next base: position 30,361,514 of record CAXKVI010000004.1, read on the forward strand.
ACTTCTTTGACCATGAGTCCGTTTTCAGAAATCCGAGGAAAACGAAGTGGGAACTATTTCGCTTTACCATGGAAGAACGCGGCAATTGCTTGCACCAACCAACAACTACGGGGCGGGAGCTAGAGAGAGAGGCTGAACAGTTTCACTCAGATATCACAACAGCTTTCTGTGAGAGTTGTCTCCAAGCCAAACAACGTATACAAAGGGATGTTCCTTGGTGGAACAAAAAGCTTGCACAATTAAGATGTCAAGCCAGAAGGCTGTTTAATGCAGCTAAAGACACTGGAGACTGGGTCTCCTATAGAAATGCTCTAACTTCTCATAATAGAGAACATAGAAAATCTAAAAGGGCAACGTGGACAGAACACTACGCAAATATTAAGGATCTCCCTACAGCAGTGCGCTCCAAAAAGCCCTTGCGAGAGGCCATAGCAACGTCATTGGTACTCTGAAGAACTCAGATGGGAGCTACACGAAGCAGCCGGAAGACACATGCAAACTTTTCCTTGCTACTCACTTTCCGGACTGTATACCAGGCTATCAACACTCACATCCCGTAGTAAATTATTCTCCAACAATTAGTGGTAGAGAAAAGAGTCTGGCGACAAAGCTAACCAATGGTAACAAGGTTCAAATCTCCAGGACCGGATGGAGTCTATCCTTGTCTGTTGCAGCAAGGAATAAACTATACAGCTGCAGTCCTATCAAATTTATATAGAGTATCCCTGCTGTTAGGATATATTCCCAACAGGTGGACAGAGGTTAAGGTTGTATTAATACCGATGCCAGGGAAACCGGAAAATCTGCCATCGTCATATCGACCAATAAGTCTCAGTTCCTTTCTCCTAAAGGGAATGGAGAAAATTATAGATCAGCACATTAGGGAAGTAAACTTGAAGAAACACCCTCTGTGTAAACACCAATTTGCCTACCAACCCGGAAGATCCACGGAGACAGTTATCCATTGCCTTACTGAAAAAATTTAAAAGGCCATAGAGTCTAAAAACATGCATTCATCGATAGATCAGGCGCGAACTGGACGATGAAACGCCGGTTCATATACTCTGCGAATGCATTGCGTTAGCAAGAAAGAGAGTCTGCTACCTAGGTGGGGTCACTCTCAATACTTTCGTAATATGGAATAAAAAAACCTGAGGAAGTGCTCAAATTTATAAAGAGCCTCCACATACAGCAATAAGCTGATAGGTCACACAATAGATCGTACTAATGGTCGCGGTGTAATAAGGCCTTGTAATAATAATAATAACACCACAAGCACGGTCAGAATTGGAAAGGACCTCTCCGAGCCGTTCGAAACTAAGCGAGGTTTCAGGCAGGGCGACCCCCTATCGTGCGATTTCTTGATGTTGGAGAAAATAATTCAAGCTGCAGAACTTAATCGCGCTGGAACAATATATTGGGTAAAGCCATGTTAAGTGTGCACAAAATTTTCGTTTTTTTTCAAAACCCTGCCGATTTTGAAACTTGTCATTTCATTGGATAGTGGGCCAGACTCAAACCTCGTGCTAAAAATATTTCGTCAAAATTCGTGTCTTTGTTATTGTTATTGGAGGTTGAATTTTTGATAATTTTCAGATCATGATAATATTGAAAAATTATTTTCTCATAAACTACTGCAGATAAATCAATGAATTTTTTTTTTACTTACAGATAATTGTTTTTGCTATATTATATGTATTTTTATGCGATCTTATTGTTTAAAAAATTATACTTTAAATAAGTTTTTTTTAAACAAATAATTTTTTTTTTTCGTTCTATACGATAAAAAAAATTTCAAAATATGAAAAAAACGCGTAAAACAGTCACCTTTAATAACACTGGATCACAAATTCCAACTTTTTTTCTGCACCAGAGACGTCATAGTGAAATTCCTAATTCCGAAAATCAAAGTTATTTTTACTTGAATGGTACCGTTTTTGAGATATTTACGATTTACCGTTATTTCAAAAAACAAAAATGATGGCTCCACTTAATCGTGTATATCTCAAGAACAAATTGAGCTATTCGAAAACGGTTTGAAAAATTTGAAAGCTTATAAAATTTACTATAATCAGTACATACAACACTTTTTGCTAGGTCCTGCAGATTCAAACATAGTGAACAATCATTACGGATTTTTTAAATTTTTTTTGTAAAAATATAAAAAAATTTGTACTTTGCGAGGAAGCATCTCGAAAACTTTTTGTTTTTTAACAGATATTCCCCCCCCCCCCCCTCTAAGCTCTGTTTTATTACAAAAAAAAAACAAGCTATCAGTGAACAAAATCGATGAACTAATACAAAAGTTATAAGCATTCAAGTAAATATATCCACATAATACTTAAGTACCCTACAAATAATAGCATATGTACATATGGTTCTGTCTTAACTCTATGATCTTATTTTATAATTGAAAAAGTTATGTGTCTTGTTTTGACGCTTATTTAGATTAGGATCGGTTTCTCTTATGAGAAACCAACAGTAGTCGCCCATCATAGCGACATCCCAGAATCCTTGATACCGACTTTCAATCACTTTCATTTGCTGGTGAAACCTTTCGCCATGCTCGTCACTTTCGTCGCCAAGATTTTGCGGGAAAAAATTTAAGTGGGAGTGTAAGAAATGAATTTTTAAAGACATATTTACTCCTGAAAGAAAATAAAAAAGTAAATTAGATAAATACATAAGTGACACATTAGTATATAATTTTCTTAGGCTGGATTTATCTTTCAATTCAGAACAAATTTTTTGTTTATATTTTTCCCGTTCTTGTTTAAACTTAAGTTATTGCCGTCTATGAACAATCGCCACTCTTTTGAATCATATGGTTCACCAAATTGTTTGAATAGACCAGCAATGTCTTTGCAGTAACAAACACTGTCCTCCTTCGTATAGTACTTGGGAAAATTCTTCGTGACGAGTTCTATAATATGTTACCTTAACATCGGATGAAACAAATTTAAATTGTTGCATTCGAGAGGCGTGTAGTTCGGCCTTTTCCTTTGACAATTCCAAATCCCTTATCCAATTATTGAGTTGTGCTTGTGACAAAGAATTTCTTTCGTTTTCCGTTTGAAATTCAGTACAACATGATGCCGCGTAATCAGATACTACTGTTGACAATGAAACTGGAGCCGGAACTAAAGTTAAATTTGATTCTGGCAATGTCGCTTCTGTTGAAATTAGTTCTGGTAATGACACTGTAGATACGCTCGCATAGGTTACTTTTCTGGACTTTCCAACCCCAAGTACTTTTGTAGTACAAATATAGCAGTCCGTTGAATGGCAAGTTGGTTCCCTCCACTTCATTGGTGTAATAAATTTCACACGTCGCCTAAATAGATAGTTTCAGAAATTAGTCAGCTATGCATTAAAAGGGAACAAATTCCTAATTTTTACAACGTACCTTTTTGTTCCGGTTTCCGAAGAAATCAATTCTACTCGGCATGTGGTGCACACAGTGTTCGGTGTCCATGGTTTTTCATTGTTTTTAGGCTCAATTCCAAAACACTTATAGTATGTAACTTTCAAAGGATTTGAAAACACACGTCTCATACTTTTAACAATAAATTGACCGCAGATGAAACAGAACATATCTGGATCATTTGTATTTGAAAAGGCCATAGAGTCTAAAAACATGCATTCATCGATAGATCAGGCGCTTTTGATAATCCGACATACCAGGCCATTGAGGAGGCCATGATTAGCAAAGTCCTGGCCTTGCTAAAGCAAAGAAAAATCAGCTTTGAGCTATTGCTTTGCTGCATTAAGACTTCAAAACATGACAGGACATATGAAGATAGTCAAGAATTTCATAAATAGTCCTATATTGCAAGTAAGTGATGCAATAACTCCTACGCTCAGGATCATGCGAAACTTTGAAGAAGATCGGGCGCTCTGGGACACAGGGAATCTTTATGCTGAATCCGATTCGGAGATTTGGTATACGGATGGATCGAAGCTGGAAGATGGTAAAACGGGTGCTGGTATCTATGGACCAAATTACAAAAAATCGGTACCGATGGGTAACTACCCCACTATCTTTCAAGCGGAAATCCACGCAATAGAATTATGTGGCAGAGAATGCCTCCGAAAAAGACTATCCTCTAGGCGAATCTACATTATTTCGGACAGTCAGGCCGCCCTATGTGCCTTGCAGTCTTACGCTATAACCTCGAAGCTTGGCGATGAGTGCGTCGCAGTCCTTAATGATCTGGGAGCCAAAAACAAAGTTTTGTTAGGTAGGGTCCCAGGGCATGAAGGGCATGACGGCAACGAAAAAGCAGATCACCTGGCAAAACATGGTGCTCTAACAGCTTTTTATGGTCCGGAACCCTTTTGTGGACTCACGAAGGCTCACGTAAAGGAGACCATAAACAACTGGGAAAATAAACAGTTTAGGCAGCATTAGCTTAGCAGCCTAGGGCAGAGGCAGGTCAAACTCTTTATAGAACCCTTACAAAGAGCATCAGCCATGCTCATTAATCTAAGGAGGGTGGAGCTAAGAACCCTCACTGGGTATTTTACGGGACATTGCGGTCTGCGTTATCATCTGAGTAAGCTGAATCTGTCAGATACAACAATTTGTCGGTTTTGCGAACTGGACGATGAAACGCCGGTTCATATACTCTGCGAATGCATTGCGTTAGCAAGAGAGAGAGTCTGCTACCTAGGTGGGGTCACTCTCAATACGTTCGTAATATGGAATAAAAAAACCTGAGGAGGTGTTCAAATTTATTAAGAGCCTCCACATACAGCAATAAGCTGATAGGTCACACAATAGATCGTACTAATGGTCGCGGTGTAATAAGGCCTTGTAATAATAATAATAACACCACAAGCTCGGTCAGAATTGGAAAGGACCTCTCCGAGCCGTTCGAAACTAAGCGAGGTTTCAGGCAGGGCGACCCCCTATAGTGCGATTTCTTGATGTTGGAGAAAATAATTCAAGCTGCAGAACTTAATCGCGCTGGAACAATATATTACAAGAGAGTACAACTGTTGGCGTATGCCGACGACATCGACATCATTGGCCTCAACAACCGCGCCGTAACTTCTGCGTACTCCAAATTAGAAAAAGAAGCGGAAAAATGGGTTTGGTGGTGAACGAAGGTAAAACGAAGTACCTGCTGGCATCATGCAAAGAGTCAGCGCATTCGCGTCTTGGCAACCAGGCCACTGTTGGCAGCAATAATTTCGAGATAGTAAGGGACTTTGTATACCTGGGAAGCAGCATCAATACCAACAACAATGTAAGCCTGGAAATCCATCGTTGCAAACAAATGCTACTTTGGGCTGAGTAGGCAATTGAGAAGTAAAGTCCTCTCTCGACGAACAAAAACAACACTCTATAAGTCACTCATCGTACTCGTCCTGCTGTATGGTGCAGAAGCATGGACACTGACAGCTTCTGACGAGGCGGCTTTGGGGGTATTCGAGAGAAAAATTCTTCGAAAGATTTATGGACCCCTAAAAGTTGGCGACGGCGAGTACCGAAGAAGATATAATGATGAGCTGTATGAGCTTTACACAGACGTCGACATAGTTCAGCGAATTAAAACCCAGCGGCTTCGCTGGCTAGGTCACGTGGTGCGAAGGAACGAAGACGCTCCGGCCCAGAAGGTATCCTTATCGGCACCCGCCGGTGGAAGTAGAGGAAGAAGGAGGCCACCTCTCCGATGGCAGGACCAAGTGGAGGCAGATCTGAGAACACGCGGTGTCTCCAATTGGCACCAGTTGGCTCAACAAAGAGCCGCCTGGCGAAACATGTTAGACGGCCAAAAGCGCCAAGGCGGTTAAAGGCTATTTTAAGTAAGTAAGTGAGCAAGATATGCATGGTATTTTAGGCGGTATACCAACTAAGGTATTTTCAAGTAGGATTGCCACCTAGGCTTGCCACCTAACTGCATTTTATTTATTCCTTCGTATAGCCACCTCTATCTCGGAAAATTTTTGAGGAATTTGGATGAAATTTGGAATATAGGTACAATGCTTTCTTCTAGGATTTTCTACTGAGGCTTTGCCACTTGGTTCGGTTTACATAGTTGACACCTACTTAATTTTTATTATGAAAGGTAATTTCAAGCACATACCAACCATGATATCTTCAAGTTGCTACCCAACTGCATTTTTTTTCTTCGTATATCGACTGCTATCCTTTTTGACAGATTTGGTAACATGTTTTTGTGAGTAGTATGCTTCGTTATCAAATTTTCTACTTGGGGTGGTTTGCAGGGTTGTCACCTATTGTCCTTTTTACAAAAAAATATTGATATTATTTTTGGCCGCATACCAACTTATGTAGATATCTTCAAGGAGGGTTCCAACTAACTGCATTTTATTTATTCCTTCGTCTATCGATCAGTATCATACCTAGGTGCTAAATCTTACAAAGAATATAATGTAAAATGTGATGAATTGGGTTAGTAATCCCCAACGAAAAAAAAAACCGAAACTTAACCTCTAATAAAATATTTAAGTTTTTCTCCCGTTTCAAAGTTTTGTGTTTCATGTCAACGCTTTCGTGGATTTGGGCATAAACTAAGTTTCTATGCACATAGGGAGGTATGTATGTATGCTTGCAAATGTGGCATAAAAAGCAATAGGTACTTAATGCAGTACCTGGTACATGAGTAGTACATAGGTATATGTATGTAGTAAGTAACGTTTTCATGAGTGTTTTTAATTGAATTTGCATGCGGTGTACACTTAGGCGAACATGAAAAATTCACGCCATTGAAGCAGTGTGCGCAGTGATGCATGCAAGAGCGAGCAATTGTTGCCATGCTTTAAGGAATTTTGACTTTCCCATTAATGCCACGCTGATCACCAGCCGTTTGTTGCAGGTTTGCCATCTCTGGAAACTTTAACGAATTGTTAACTAACAACTCTATTGTAATTTGTCATACAATTTTCCTTTCATTCTATGCAGTTAAAACTAACTAAATAAGTAATGAATATTCTGCCAAATATTTGCACCTTAACTTTTGCAAGCAATTTTGGTTCAAAGGGCGAAAAATTAAAAATTAGGACGAGGAAATAGAAAAATAATGGAAATCAGTTTAAGTTAAAGGCTTGAGATTGGGTTGATGCTGTTTTTAGTTACTAAATCAATCCATGAAGGTTTTGGAGAGTGTTGTCGAAAGCTGCATCCCTTTACCGGCTTTGAACGATACTTCCTTGCCGCATATTCTTCACTGTCGCGGGAGCGGTGGAACCTCTCAATCCTCCTCCTTAAGGATGTAGGTTGTTAATTAGAGGTAAGAGGCATCATATTCGTAGATCAACTACGTATAAAGTTGCACGTCATTACTCCTTTTGGCTTTTATTCGCGTCTTATGGCAGTCATGCCTTATCGGGAGTACATTCTAAGCCCTTGAACCGATGGGGTAAGCTAGGCCTGAATGTGTTAAAATGTTTGATTCCGGAGTATTGGATACATAAAAGTTGTCACCCTACTTCATGATGGGGATGATGTGAGGCTCGGCTTTCATTTTTCTTAGTATTTTCACATAGTTGTGTAGCATTAAGGATTTGTTACTGCTTATTATGTATTCAACATATTTGCCCTGCATAATTTTACTATTTGAAGAATTTATTTTTATTCACATTATTGCAACCAGTTGTCGTTTTGTCAGCGCTTAGTTATTCTATTTGTGATGTGCATGTCGTTATCCACGCCACTATCGTTTAAGTTAGTTGTTGGTTATTCTATTCGGTGTTATTATCCATTTTAAATATTTAGCTGCAACAGTGCTTGCTGTTGTTCAACAAAATGTCGTACTAACGGCTATAAAAGTTGTTGTTGTTATTGCAACTTCTGTGACATGTTTGCACGCATTTACATACATGGATACATGTAGATATTCCCATATTGCTGCTCGACATTTGCAACAGAAAAGTGACAGCACAAGTGTAAAAACAATAAAAGTACTAAGGATAACGGTATGACTAACGGGCTTTAAGAAATTTCAAAATATATTTTATTGTGAGCTCTGAAAAGTTTAATCTTTAAACTAAAATAGTAATTTTGACACTAGTATCATCATTTATTGAGTGTGATGTTTGGTTGTCAAGAGAGCTGGTTCGCAAGACGAACCGTTTTATATTTGTATTTGCTAGCAATGACCATGAATAATTTTGCACCTTATTTTTTAACATGAATCATGTTAAAATAACATGAAAAATTGTGTTGTTTTAACAGGAATTCATGATGTTTTAACAGGGAGACATGTTGTTACAAAAGGAAGTCATATTGCTTAAACAGGAAGTCATTTTCAGGAAATTATTTAACATGAGCGATAGTGTTGAAAATTAACAATCTGAAAAAGTATTAGGTTAGGTTAGGTTCAAGTGGCTGCCGCAGAGGCACACCTAGGCCAGTATTAAAAGGCACGTTGTGATACCACCAACACTAGGAAAGTCAGTTCCGGGACCCTGCCATATGGAAAATCCCGGTATTAACGGAATTCTCCACATAGCAGAATCCCGGGACTGACTTTCCTATACCGACACCGTTACTCCTCCTCGAACCATTTAGATGACTTGATGAAGGCCATCAGGTCCTTTATGTCCAGCTCCGTGACCTGGCGTAGGCTGACCAGGAAGGGAACTCCCAAAAAGCGCATTCTCGCGCCACTTAAAGCCGGGCAGTTGCAGATAAGGTGCTCCACCGTTTCCTCCTCCTCATCATCCTTACAACTCCTACAGCATCGTCGGTAAGTATTAAGAAATTGTTGATTTTAGGTACATTAAAATTATTCTGTGTGTAGGCGAAAGAATAATAAGTTAATTCCCAAAAACGGAGTTAATCCGGAATTTGCGCTAATGTATCAGCCCTATAAGATTTTCTACTTGGGGGTTGCCAGAGCTGGATAGTAATCATTACTTTAGGAATTAAATTACTCCCGATTTCCCATCACATGTAATTGAGAAAAGGAATTGATTACATTTCAATTCCTAAAAAAATACCAAAAGTATTTCATCGTTTTGAGGCTCAAGTACAAAATGTAATTGCCGCGCCATTACTTTTGGAAGGAATTGAACATGTAATTGAATTTTTTGAATTACATTACAAGGAATGGAAAATGTACTTTAGAATTTCCCATTCTTCAAAGGAATTGCAAAAGTAATTGAACTTTTAAAATTCATTTTGGGGTCATATAGGGATCATATTGGGGTCATTTCGGAGTCATTTTGGGATCATATTGGGATCATTTTGAGGTCGGTTTGAAGTCATTTTGGGGTAAATTTCGGGTCATTTTGCGGTCAAATGATCGCAATGTAGTATGCTCATTCCATTTCAAGACAATCGGTCCGCGCGGAACATGATTTTTGATTTCGATGAAATTTTAATATGTTGTTCTTTGGTCAAAATAAAGAAACACGTGTCTTTTTTTTCCCGAAAAAAATTTTTTTTCGGATTCATCGGCCGTTGAAATCGTTGAAATGCAATGAACATTTTTTTCGCCCATTTTTTCAACTCGCAATGACTTTGTCAAAAATTAACCGATTCTCCTAATTTTTATACCCAGCGTACTAGTACTAGTACAAGGGTATATTAATTTTGTTCACATAACGGTTGTATGTAACGGCACAAAATAATCGAGATAGATATAGAGTTCCATATATGAAAGTTCTTAGGCTGAAAAGAGGAGTTCAATAAGCCATGTCCGTCCGTCTGTCCGTCCGTGCGTCCGTCCGTCTGTGTACACGATAACTTGAGTAAAAATTGAGATATTTGCATGAAATTTTGTATACAGGTTACCTTTTGGCAAAGGTAGGTTGCTATTGAAAATGGGCGAAATTGGATTATAACCACGCCCCCTTTTTCGATATCGAAAATTTCGAAAATCACATAAATTGACATATCTCGGCAGCTGAAATGGCTAAAATGATATAATTTTATAGGTGGATCCCCCTGGTCATTGTCTTATGATTTTTTCATAAATTTTTTATAGTGGGCGTGAAATCGCCCACTTTTAAGGGGGCCTACTTTCGATAACGAAAATTTCGAAAATCACACAAATTGTCTTATCTCGGCAGCTGAAATGCATAAAATGATATAATTTTTTAGGTGAATCGCCCTGGTCATTCTCTTATGATTTTTCCATAAATTTTTTATAGTGGGCGTGGCATCGTCTACTTTTAAGGCAGGGGTTTTTGAAAATTTGACTGGTCGTAACTTTTAAACTGATTACGATAGAACGATGGAATTTGGCATAAATCATACTAGTATTGTTAGGAGTATACCTGACCACTTTCGATATCGAAAATTACATAAATTGAAATAATTCGGTAACGGAGATTAAGTAAATCCTCCTAGGGCCTAATGATTGTTATCCCGATCCAAAAATTACCGCTGGGTATTAAATGTTCGGTTCACCCGAACTTAGTTCCTTACTTGTTTTTTTAAATGTTCGTTATTACTATTACTTTTATATAAATAAATAAATAAAATGTGAAATATTTAAAAATTCATATCTCGAAAACAACGAATTTTGGCTAGTTGATATAAAGCCAAGTTGAAATATAAACTGTTCACTCAATACAGAAACAGTTTAAACATACAAGATATTACCGTTTCTGAGATATTAATTTTTGAAAAAAGTCATAAATTTTTACTGAATACTAAAAAAAAATTGTCCTTCTTTAACTATATGCAATTGTTTATGAATTTCTATATCAATTTCGGGTAAATTTTGCCCCCAAAATTATCCCAAAGTGACCCCAAGTTGAACCCAAAATGAGCCGAATATCACTACAAAATGATATCAATAGTGAGCATGGCCCACAAATTCCATTTACATAAATCGCAAAGCGTTTTTATACACCAACTAGCAGACCCGGAAAACGTTGTCCTGCTAAAAATTAGTCTGCCTGCATTCTTATCCCCACATCCTTATCCCTAATTTTACTCTTGCGTTCAGATGAGACTGAAATTTACTTTTAGCGGAAACTATTAACACCTTTTATTTGATAGCTATATTATATGAACACATTCTTTGGTCAGCCTTGGTCCACCTAATGGTCAATATCTTGGAAACGGGTTCACAGATGAACCTGAAAACCGCTCCTTGTGATAACTCTCATCAACACCTTTAATTTAACCCCTTCTTGGGTCAGTTTTGGTCCACCTAATGGTCAATATCTTGGAAACGGGTTCACAGATGAACCTGAAACCCGCTCCTTGTGATAACTCTCATCAACACCTTTAATTTGAACCCACTCTTCGGTCAGCCTTGGCCCACCTAATGGTCAATATCTTGGAAACGGGTTCACAGATGAACCTGAAAACCGCTCGTTGTGATAACTCTCATCAACACCTTTAATTTGAACCCATTCTTGGGTGAGCCTTGGTCCACCTAATAGTCAATATCTTGGAAACGGGTTTACAGATGAACCTGAAAACCGCTCCTTGTGATAACTCTCATCAACACCGAATGTTGGATGTAATGGTCATGTTATTATACAGTAGAAAATTTCATGGACTATTTGACCGATCGAATAATTTATTTTTAAATTATTCTATTTTTATTATTAACGAACAAACTGAGCAACAACTTACAAACCAACAATACCAGCTACCGTGATTGCAATTTCGTTCTTGCTAAGGAACTAGACGTACGGCTTTGTATTTGTTAGAAATTTTTCATTTTTCTCTTTATAGTAGTCATTGAACCGAGGAGAAATTAGGAATTTCTAACCTTTAATTTGAACCCATTCTTGGGTCAGACTTAGTCCACCTAATGGTTAATATCTTGGAAATGGGTTCACAGATGAACCTGAAAACAGCTCCTTGTGATAACTCTCATCAACACCTTCAATTTGAACTCATTCTTGGGTCAGCCTTGGTCCACCTAATGGTCAATATCTTGTAAACGGGTTCACAGATGAACCTGAAAACCGCTCCTTGTGATAACTCTCATCAACACCTTTAAGTTGAACCAATTCCTGGGTCAGCCTTGGTCCACCTAATGGTAAATATCTTGGAAACGGGTTCACAGATGAACCTAAAAACAGCTCCTTGTGATAACTCTCATCAACACCTTTAATTTGAACCCACTCTTGGGTCAGCCTTGGTCCACCTAATAGGCAATATCTTGGAAACGTGTTCACAGATGAACCTAAAAACCGCTCCTTGTGATAACTCCCATCAGTACCTTTAATTTGAACCCATTCTTGGGTCAGCCTTGGTCCACCTAATAGTTAATATCTTAGAAATGGGTTCACAGATGAGCCTGAAAACCGTTCCTTGTGATAACTCTCATCAACACCTTTAATTTGAACCCACTCTTGGGTCAGCCTTGGTCCAGCTAATAGGCAATATCTGGAAACGGGTTCACAGATGAACCTGAAAACCGCTCCTTGTGATAACTCTCATCAACACTGTTAATACATATTTAAGTTCAAACACGCGCTCACATAGTGCAACCTAAACATTACATATGAATAAACAAAGAATAAAAATATTGACCTACATATTTCCATACGTAAACAAAATTACACAATAAAACAAAATACGCAATATAAGCACAAATTCAATTTCCGTCAATAATTATTACCAATCATTAATTTACTGTCAATCATGCACATTTTCCTTATAGTTATAGCTTAAGATATTTATGTTAGTGTAAGTACTTTATTTGTATAAAAGGTTTGTGCGAAATAAAGAACAACATGCATAAACGAATTAACTTCTTTTGAATGCATATGATCTTAAGGTGCTTCTACCTAAGATACTCTTTTTTTATATAACACACTCAAGGCGATTCTGCCTGAGTAAACTCACAACAAAATCAAACATCGTTCGATAGGTGTTCTATCTATCCGAACATTCTTTGGTGACCCCGACGTGATCCTGAAACAAGAAACAGGATCACACTTGAAGACGCAGTATCCTCAACAAGGAACGTCAAGCAATCAAACCACATTATATTGGTAATTGGGTCCTGTGATAAGACACAGGATAACATTATAGGACGAGTCAATTGTCCAATCGTTCAACGACCACATACTGGTGTATGCTGATCCTGTAACAAGGCACAGGATCACAGTACAATTGTCGGCAACAGTACATTGTCGCGAAGCTATAAAACACATTGATCCTGTAACAAGGCACATGATCACATCAGCAAACCACCCTTGTTTTCCATACCTCATAGTGGTAATTTTGTGGCCCTGCATCAAGGATCACACTAGACGAACCATTGTCGTCTATTCAACCAACCACCTCAAAGTGGCAAAAATTGTGGCCCTGCATCAAGGATTCCACTAAATAAACAATTGTCATCAACCACCTCATAGTGGTTACTTGAACACGAATTTCGTAATTCTTGTCATTTCGACATGAGCACTTTCGAAAGGCTTGTCGCTGACCAGCAGAGTACAGCAGACGAGATCGAGGCCCTTGTCCGGAACTTTAAAAAGGACTCCGTTTCAAGAAAAACTCATGGTTATTATGAAGAGCGTCTGCAGCGCCTCGAAACTGCGTGGTCGAAGTTCGAGAGTACCGACAAGCAAATCAGGTGTCTCCCTGACTTACCAATGCAACATCAATACTTCACGGATCAGTATTTGCGCATTTCGAATACGACGTTGAAGTACAGAGAATATTTTGAGTCCGAAATGCTTAAAATCTTGCGAGCTACTGAGATCCCTCGGATTGATCATCATGATGTTAGCGGCGCAACGGAAAGCAAAGAGGAATCAATTCCCGAGCGGCTAAACAAGGCTCTTCGAAATCAGAAGGCCTTAATGCGGGCATTAAGCCGCAGTATTGACGAAATAAAGGATGAAGCCAGAGAAGATCATCCTGAGGCATACTACAAGGCCAAATCTGCACTCATAACGAAGTATATGAGTGAATTTTCTCCCAACAACGAGGTACTGTGGCAATCGACGACTAGTGAAGACATCGAAGGATATACACAAGATGACTACTACAAATTAGAAGCCAGAGCACACAACATCCTCGGTGAATTACAAGAACACCTTGGAACGAGCATCCCAAATAGGCCAACAGCTAACAACGCAAATGAACCACATCTAGCACGTCTGCCTAAAATTCAGATTCCAAGGTTCAACGGTAGCTATCTCCAATGGGTAGCCTTCAAGGACCTCTATGTGCAACTAATACATAATGCACCAATGAGCGAGTTCCAAAAAATGTTCTACCTGACCACTCACTTGTCAGATGAACCAAAGAATCTTATTAAACACTTGCCTATTTCAACGGCAAACTATGAAACCGCATGGACCCTATTGACAAATAGATACGACAACAAAAGGCTCATTGTGACCTCATTGCTGAACAAGCTACTAGCTCACCCAAAAATAAAGAATGAAACAGCGCAAGCCCTCAAATCTCTACACGACCTCGCTAAGGAATGCATCCATGGGTTAAAGGCACAGGGACTTCCAGTAGAACAATGGGATCCTATAATAGTGCATATACTATTAATGAAATTGGACCCTTCCACTGAAACCCTGTTTGAACAATCCCTCAACGATAACAGGAGGCTGATAAATGTTGCCGAGCTGCTTACATTCATAGAACACCGTTTTCAAGCATTGGAAACTCGTGGAAAGGCCATAGAAACTGTATCAGGAAGGGACAGGACCAAAATATCAACAATCGCTTCAACTGCAGGCTGTAAGGTGTGCGGATCAGCAGAGCATCCCATGTATTACTGTGGGAAGTTCCTCAAAATGGAACCGGCTGAAAGGCTACAATGGACGCAGATGAAGAGGTTGTGTGTCAACTGCTTCAAACCAGACCATCGGAGCAGGGAATGTACATCACGTTCCTGCTCAAAGTGCTTGAAGAAACACAACACATTGCTACATTTGGAACTAGCACGAGACAAGCCGCTAACGACTTCGACTCAGCCCCAAATTCAGAAGATACAAAAACATGATCTCTCTCAAATGAAGATTAATAAAACCTCAAACAGTCCAATCGTAGCATCAGCAAACCAGCAGATGTCCAACAATCCTTATATACTACTAGCAACGGCAAGAGTAAAATTAACTGGAAACAATGGACGCGAGGGGGTTTTCCGAGCCTTACTGGATTCTGGGTCGCAAGTAAATTTAATAACAGAAAGAGTGCTCAATAAGCTTTCAGTGAATGCATCCCCATCATCACTTTGCATTGAAGGTATAGGGCGCAAAATTCGAAATGTATCAAGACGTGTAAACCTCGAACTCACCTCAATGACAGGCAACTATTCTACAAGGATTGAAGCCTTTGTGCTTCCAAATATTGTATCCCCACAACCTACAACGTCATTCGAGACATCAGAATGGGACATTCCAGACGGAATTCAACTGGCTGATCCATATTTCAACGCAACAGCCAAAATTGATCTACTAGTTGGAGCAGAGTTTTATCATCAACTCATGTTCCCGCAGCAAATCAAACTCAGCAATGAACTTCCAACGCTACAACAAACGGAACTCGGATGGATCGTTACAGGAAGACTTCAGGAACACAATAGCAACAGTGCTACCTGCGCAGTCCTAAGCCCTGAAGATCAAACCACCAATGAATTAATTGAAAAATTTTGGAAGCTTGACGATACAAACGATACATCAACTCGATCTATGTCCCTGGCTGATAAACGGTGTGAAAGCCACTTTACCCATAACGTAAAAAGGAATAAGGAAGGGCGATTCATCGTTCGGTTACCGTTCTCCGAGAATCCATCAGTCCTCGGAAGTTCAAGGTCAATCGCATTTAATCGTTTTGTGGCATTAGAAAGACGTTTGGAGAACAATCCTCACCTCAGACAAGAGTACAACAAGTTTATGCTGGAATACGAGTCCCTTGGT
The DNA here is from genome assembly GCA_964058755.1 of Campiglossa producta. Classification (NCBI taxonomy): domain Eukaryota; kingdom Metazoa; phylum Arthropoda; class Insecta; order Diptera; family Tephritidae; genus Campiglossa; species Campiglossa producta. The sequence continues at coordinate 30,377,348 of CAXKVI010000004.1, forward strand.
CATATGGAAGAAATCTTGGAGAAAGACATTCCAGACTGCAACTACGTATTACCGCACCATTGTGTGCTGAAACCTGAGAGTTCCACTACGAAACTACGGGTTGTGTTCGATGCATCAGCCAAAACATCTAGTGGTTTATCACTTAACGATATCCTTCACGCCGGTCCGACTGTTCAGAGCGAGCTATTCTCCATTTTGCTACGCTTCCGAATGCATAAGTTCGTCTTCACAGCAGATATCGAAAAAATGTATCGACAAATCATAGTCGATGATGCGGATCAACCATTCCAGCTGATCCTTTGGAGATATCATAAGGACCAAGATATAAAATGCTATCGTTTAAAAACAGTAACGTATGGAACCTCCTCAGCACCATACTTAGCAACAAAATGCCTGCAGTACCTAGCCACCCAAAACTCCATAAAGTATCCGCTAGGGGCCGCAATACTGCATGATGATTTCTACGTTGATGATTGCATCAGTGGGGCAGACACTCTAAGCAACGCGATAGAGTCACAGCAGCAAGTTGACTCAATCCTGAAAGAAGCTGGTTTTAAGCTTCGAAAGTGGTGCTCAAACCATCCGCAACTGCTAAGTGGAATTCCACCAGAAGATCAGGAGGTTAATCTAAACCTTGAAGAATCAGCAACTTGTATAATAAAAACTCTTGGTCTAATCTGGCTACCAAAGTCCGATCAGTTGTGCGGACGAGCACAAAGGGCATCATCAGCCGCAAGGGGCATCACCAAAAGAGTAGTAAGCTCAGAACTCGCAAAAATCTTCGATCCATTAGGGCTTTTCGGTCCCGTGGTAGTAAAGGCAAAAATATTTTTACAAGAATTATGGCAACTACCACTCACATGGGATGACGAATTACCCGCACATCTTCAGAGGCAATGGAATGACTTCCGATCAAACATAGAAGCGGTGAATGAGATCAAGGTCGATAGGTTTGTGTTCAACCATAAAAAGGCAACATCGATTGAAATTCACACCTTTGTCGATGCATCAGAACGTGCCTATGGAGCTGCAATCTACATTCGGTCTACATATACCGATAGTACCATAACAACTAGATTGATCTGTTCTAAGTCAAGAGTGGCGCCAATAAAAAAAACAAACCTTACCACGATTAGAGCTGTGCGCGGCCGTCTTAGGTGCAGAGTTGACACAAAAGGTGAAACAGGACCTACGGCTTCAAAATAGCGAGAACTTCCTTTGGACAGATTCCCAAATTGTCCTAGCCTGGATAAATTCACCATCAGGATCATTTCATACAATTGTGGCAAACAGAATCGCTAAAATTCAGTGCCTAAGCCTGCCAGAACAATGGCATCACGTCAGCACCAAGGAAAACCCAGCGGATGCAATCTCCCGAGGAATACCTCCAGAAACTTTAGCACACCATTCCATATGGTTTTATGGCCCACTATTCCTCTCTGGCAAAAGAAGTTGGCCAAAACCATGGTCACGAACCCCCAATACCCCAGGCGACGAGGAACGTAAGATGACGAAACATGTCCTGGCCATGTCATCAAGGAAACCTGGTCCTTCGAGCCGGGTAGATATAATCGGCCAAATTAACCACCGAAACTCCTTCAAAACACTTCAACGAGTAATCGGGTATATCCCTCGTGAAGGGTTGACACCTTGCCGCGGTACGAGGGCTTAAGTCGATAGCCACAGGGCTGCGCTGCCCTTGTGATCATAGTGCCGCCGGTACTACATCACGAGAGAAGCCAAGCCTCTCTGGCGCGACGACTAAGATCTTCCCCCTCCCAATCCAGGGTGTTATGCGACCACGTGCCCATTGGACGTTTGCAGCCGGGAGGCAAATCGTGGCTGTAATCGAACGGAGCCTCTCTGATACCGGGCCGCCTCGGAGAGTAACTATGGCCTTACCGCGGCATGGGGCTCTGCCGCGGCGGACGACACATTCCCCATACTCTTCCTTTGACCCTAAACTGGCCTTGCCCGGCAAGGGGTCGTACGAACAAGATGAAAAAAAGTAATAAAAACCTTAAAAATAATGATACAACCATGTATACTGCCCAGCAGAGGAGGAAAATGCTGGAGCAAGCGAGAACGCAACGTCGGAGGACAAACTCCATTTCTTCATCAGCCGAGAGGTCGACAGCGATGGCAACTACGAGTCGATCAGCTCTGGATAATAAGGGGGCAATCCCCAAAGTAAGTACCGGTACAAACACGGTGAAGCCAACAACGGCTGATGCTAGAGCCCTAGTAAGTGCCGGTACCGAAACCAAGTCTTTAACGTCTGTGGCAGTGGTCTCACGACCTTGCCCCAGAGATCCAAATAAGGGAACGACCGCGATGGCAACTACGGGTCGAAATTTACCCCAAAAGACATCTCCCAGTCGCTCTGAGTACTTGGACAAAAGAGCGGCCGCGAGGATACTGAAGAAATACGAGGGTATTTCACAAGAGACGCTATCGCCGAATGCTAGGAAGACGGTGGAGATGGCTGAAGCTATCTTACCGAACTTCCAAAGCGATTACGCGCCAAAGAAGGTTAATATAAATCCCTTCAAACGCCAGAGATCGGACGTGGATTTAAAACCTCACCCGAAGCGGCAGCAACACGCTCCCGTAATGGGTAAACTCAGCTTTGCTGAAGTGACTAAGGATAGGATCCTCATAGGCGTCATTGACCGAGGTAATGAAAACTGGGCCATCCCTAGGGACCAGTGGCGGTTCGTCCGGAACGCTATCGGTAATGCCCTTCTCGACATTATGGATGAGTCTCCGGGTGCCACTCCGATGGGTTCTGATGCGGGATGGCACCAGGGCCGAATCAAGGTATTCGCTTGCGAGGATGCAAAAACTGTTGCACTGTACAAGGCAGCAGCTGCAAGACTAGGTGAGATCTACCAAGGGGCAAGAATCGAGGTTGTCGACTGGAAGGACATCCCGGCTCGGCCAAGGGCAAGAGCGTGGATTCCTGCTATCCCTGCTGAACCTGAGAGAATTCTCAGGATGCTGAGGATCATGAACCCGTCTCTCCCGACGCAGGACTGGGGTGTAAATCTGGTCGAGGACGCGGTAGGGCCTGATAGGCAAGTGGTCTTCACCTTGAATAAGGAGGCACTCGAGCCCCTTAAACGGTGCAATGGACGAGTGCACTACGGCATGGGTCAGATCGTGATCCACGTATACCGCGGCGATGCACAGCGCGCTGCTATTTCGGCTGCACCGGAGGACTCGGACATCGCAGTGCCGGAAGGGGAGTCGGAGATGTCCGACTCGGAAAGTATGGTATCTGCCACGTCAAATGGCGAAGGAGCAGTGAACAGCTCGGAGATGGGAGACAGCCTGCTGGACGGGGAGGACCTCGACGTCACAGTGATAGCAGCTAGTCCTGAGCGCACCACAGTTGACACTGCCACAGTTAGGAGGATCTCTGCCACGCCAAACCGTGGTCTGAAGAAATCGTCGTTGAAAGATAAGCCTCCAGACGAGGTGGAACTCGACGAAACGGCGGTGGCAGGGAAGTCTGAGCACTCTCATGTTGGTGGTGATTCAGATAAACCTGCACAAATCTAAAGCAGCCTCGGCTGCTTTAATCAGTCGTCTCTCTAAAGGCGACGTAGATGTGGTCCTCATCCAAGAACCCTGGGTCAACAGCTCAAGGATTTGCGGTTTGGGGACTAAGGGTTATAAGCTTATTCGAGCCAGCGAGGGGGGCCGGGTTAGAGCCTGTATTTTAGTTAAGTCTGAGCTGAATGCATTTCTCTTGCCCAACTATACCAATGGTGACGTTACAGCTGCCAGTTTAACAGTCGACAGTACCAGTCTGACGATTGCGTCGGTCTATATGCCCTACGACGCCGAAGAACCTCCGCCACAGAGGGAGGTAAAAGACCTGGTGGCAAATTTTTCCATGGGTCATCTTATTATCGGAACTGACGCCAATGCTCATCACGTCCAGTGGGGAAGCTCCGATATCAATGCTAGAGGAGAGTCGTTGTTTGACTATTTGTTAACAACTAACCTGGTAGTTTGCAACGTGGGTAACGAACCTACGTTTATTACTAAAACCCGTAGGGAGGTAATAGATCTCACTATTTGCAGCGAAGGCGCTTATGAGTGGGTCAGAAAATGGCGCGTTCGATGAGCACTCATTCTCCGACCACCGGTACGTAGAAATAGTTCTAGACTTTTCTGTTGAGCAGCCGGTTATGAAACGCAACCCACGTAACACTAACTGGCAGCTACACAATGCCCTCATCAGTAGGGGAGTTGGAGGATCTGGTAAAGACCTTTACAACGGCGCTCTCGAATGCCTTAGAGCAGGCTTGCCCAGTGCCAAAACCACGCGGTAAACATAGGCCGCATTGGTGGTCCTACGACCTGGACTCGCTCCGAAAATCATGTAGGACACAATTTAATAAGGCCAAGAGCCTTGGCTCGGAGACTCAATGGCTCGAATATAAAGTTAAACTCAGGGCCTACAAAAAAGCTCTGAGGCAGGCGAAGAGAGTATCGTGGAGAAATTTCTGCACTGGGGTCGAAAATGTCGACGATACAGCGAGACTTAGACGAGTGCTCTCAAAAACTCAAACAGCCACAAGCTATTTGCGCAAACCTGACGGATCCTGGACCAGCACGGAGAGGGAAACCCTAGAGCTGCTCTTGAATACGCACTTCCCAGGGAACTTGCATGAGGAACCCGTAGCACCTACAACAAACCTGGCTGTATACATACCCATCACGGAGGAAAAGGTTAGGTGGGCGGTTAAGAGCTTCGAACCGTTCAAGGCTGCCGGGCCAGACGGGATTATTCCCGCACAACTCATAAACACGCTGGAGACATCAGCCAAATGGCTGGTATTTCTCTATACAGCCTGCCTGGCTCTTAGCTACATTCCGTGCTCCTGGAGAAGTGCCACGGTAGTGTTTATTCCTAAGGCGGGGAAGGCGTCTCATTACGAGCCGAAGGACTACAGGCCGATCAGTCTCTCATCCTTTGTGCTCAAAACCTTCGAGAGGATAATAAATGACTACCTCTCCTCTACTATTGATAGCAACCTGATCTGTAGCTATCAGCATGCATACACCAAAGGGAAATCTACAGAAACTGCGCTTCACAGCCTAGTTTCTGTTATTGAAAAATCGCTGTATGAGAAGGAGTACTGTCTTGCGGCCTTTTTAGATATTGAAGGAGCCTTCAACAACATAAGCCCTGATGCTATAAACACCGCTTTAACAAGTCTGGGCATAAGCAGGTCTCTTATTGGACTTATTGATCAACTGCTAAGGGGTAGACGAATAGTTTCATCACTGGGCTCGGTTGACTTATCACGCTATGTCACAAGGGGAACGCCTCAGGGTGGTGTTCTCTCCCCGCTTCTATGGAACCTCACTGTCAACTCGATGCTGCGAGACACAAGCTGGGGGGGCGGGAAGGTAGTGGCATATGCAGACGACTTAGCTATAGTATATAGGGGCAAATTCCCACAAACCCTGTGCGACTTGATGCAAGCAGCACTGCGAGAGGTTTCCTCATGGTGCTCGCGCTGCGGACTGAGCATCAACCCGGGAAAAGTAGAACTGGTTCTTTTCACCAACCGCTATAAGATACCACCGCTAACACTACCAAAACTGAATGACGTGCACCTGAACCTTGCAAAGCCAAGTTCTTAGGCACAGTTCTGGATAGGAAACTAACCTGGAAGGAGAATGTTCTTCAGCGCCAGAAGAAAGCGTGTATTGCACTCTACACATGCAAAAGAGCCATTGGAAAGAAATGGGGGCTCAGCCCCAAAATGTGCAAATGGATCTACACCGCAATCATTCGACCAATCATGCTCTATGGAGTTGTGGTATGGTGGCCTGCGCTGAGCAAGGCAACAAACCTTAATCTGCTAGGTAAAGTACACAGAGCTTGCATGATCTGTATAAGCGGTGCGTTAAGAACAACGCCCAATGAAGCACTCCAGGCCATTCTTGGCATTTTGCCACTCGATCTGGAAGGGCACCGGGTAGCAGCAGCATCGGCTCTACGTCTAAGGGAAACGTCCGGCTGGGGCGCAAGCACTACTGGACACGCCTGTATTTTGGGATCCTATAGCTTTCTTCCGCTGAGCACGGATCGTTGTGCGACCACAACAGTCGGAGATAGCTGTTTTAAAATCAACATTCCCAGCAGGGAAGAATGGGAGAGCGCGGATCGGAGTCCCGCCACTCATGGCGGCACTTCCATTTATACTGATGGCTCGAAGTTAGACGGCAGAGTTGGAGGAGGGGTTTATTCAAAGGATCTGAACCTTGAGCTCTCCTTCAGACTACCTGATCACTGCAGTGTCTTCCAGGCTGAAGTTTCAGCAATCATGGACGCCGCGGCTTGGATAGGCCAACACACTATCGGACACGACATTTTTATATTCAGCGACAGCCAGGCGGCCATCAAATCCCTTGGCTCTTATTCGTTCAACTCTGAACTGACGCTCAGCTGTCGTCGATCTCTACAGGAGATGGCCCAACAGAATCGCGTGAACCTCACATGGGTCCCGGGGCATAGGGACATTGAGGGAAATTGTAGGGCAGACGAACTTGCGAGGCAGGGCACGACCAAGCAGGTTCTTCGGGATAAAGAGCGCTTAGGTATGCCGTTTGCCACTTGCAAGCTTATGCTGAAGGAGTACCCACTCCGCCAAGCCAACGAAAGATGGCTGCAATCTCCAGGATGCCGGATATCCAAAGAAACCTGGCCGAAATGGGATCATAAAAGATCGAGACAAATTTATGCCCTAAGGAGAAGAGAAATCTCCATATTAATAGGCGTATTGACTGGGCACTGCCTCATTGGTAGGCACGCAGAAAGACTTGGTGTGCCCTACCGACGATGCTGTAGGAGTTGTAAGGATGATGAGGAGGAGGAAACGGTGGAGCACCTCATCTGCAACTGCCCGGCTTTAAGTGGCGCGAGAATGCGCTTTTTGGGAGTTCCCTTCCTGGTTAGCCTACGCCAGGTCACGGAGCTGGACATAAAGGACCTGATGGCCTTCATCAAGTCATCTAAATGGTTCGAGGAGGAGTCGGTATAGGAACGTCAGTCCCGGGATTCTGCTATGTGGAGAATTCCGTTAATACCGGGATTTTCCATATGGCAGGGTCCCGGAACTGACTTTCCTAGTGTTGGTGGTATCACAACGGGCCTTTTAATACTGGCCTAGGTGTGCCTCTACGGTAGCCACTTGAACCTAACCTAATTGGGTATATATTCAGGTTCCCAAAAAACACCAAAATAGCCAAACAACTAAGGCCAACCTATAAGGCACTCGATGCATTCGAAATGGAAAACGCGTTAATAGTGATAATAAGGATAATTCAAGGAACTGAATTTGAAGAAGAACTCGAAAAACTCTCGAACAATACAGCTGTTAACAAATCTAGTTCTTTAGCATCACTAAACCCATTCTTAGACGAACACCAAATACTGCGGGTAGGTGGCCGACTTCAGCAATCCACGCTGCCATTCAAAACAAAACACCCCGCCATACTTCCTCACAATCACGACATAGTGAAACTGCTAGTAACCATGATTCACGAAGAAAACCGTCATTGCGGTCCACAGGCTTTGTTAGCCGCAACAAGGACACAATTCTGGATCACAAATGGAAAGTCAGTGGCACGAAGCATTGTACACAAATGCATACGGTGCACCAAGGCAAAGCCAATCCTTTTTAAGCAACTAATGGGAAATTTACCCGCGCCCAGAGTGACACCAGCACGACCATTCATAACAGCGGGAGTTGACTACTTTGGACCAGTGTGGATCCACCACAAGATTAGGGGTAAAAGACCTGACAAGGCCTATATTGCCGTGTTTTGTTGTTTTGCTACAAAGGCCATCCACATGGAAGTTGTCTCGAATTTATCGACAGAGGCCTTTATAGGAGCACTAAGACGTTTCATTAGCAGAAGGGGACATTGTCAAACATTATACTCTGACAACGCCACGAATTTTGTTGGAGCAAGCAATAAACTGGCTGAGCTAAAGGAGTCTATTTACTCTCAATCGGCCCGGGAAATAATAATCCGAGTATGCAGTGACAAGTCCATCAATTTCAAATTTATTCCACCAAGAGCTCCTCACTTCGGGGGACTGTGGGAGGCAGCTGTCAAATCCGCCAAACATCATTTAGTAAGAAGTGTGTCAGCAGCATCGCTAACGTATGAAGAGTTAGAAACCGTCATTGTGGAAATAGAAGCCATTTTAAACAGACCACTAGTCCCACTATCGCCTAGCTATGATGATTTCAACGCGCTTACTCCAGGTCACTTCCTGGTAGGAGAACCACTAACATCAGTTGTGGATGTCAATGCTAAGCCAACAAAAATGTCCCTGGGCGGCAGGTGGAAATTAACCTCAGAAATCAAACATAATTTCTGGAAGGAATGGACACAAAACTATTTACAGGAGTTGCAGCAAAGAGGAAAGTGGAAATCGGCCTCACCCAACGTGAATGAAGGCATGCTTGTTATTCTCAAAGAAGATAACATTCCAGTGTTACAATGGCCGTTGGGCAGAATTACACGAATTTACAAAGGGGACGATGGACTAATTCGGGTGTGCGACGTAAAAACAGCGAGAGCAACATTAAAAAGGCCTATTCACAGACTTGCACCATTCCTCAACGATACCCAACTCGAGTGCGCAGAATATGATGAGTCCAACTTAGCTCCAGTACAAAAAAGGCAGCATTCATCAGAGGGCGACATCAGCACAAGTCAACGAAAACGAAAAATCACATCATATAGCTCTCAAGGACTGTTCAGTACAATCTTAATATCACTCCTATTGCTGCCTCTGATATTAGCCTCTCCTGTCAATGTTACTGAATTCCCAAGCAATCCTGGACTGTATTTCGAAGGGGTAGGCTCGGTAAAATTAAGGACAGCTACCTGGAAGTTTATCATATATTATGATCTCGCACCACTATGGGAAAAACACAAGGTGCTAGAGGACGGAGTAGCAACGCTGGCAGAGTTCTGCAACCGACCAATAGTCAGTGATTCATGTGATTCTATGACACAACAGCTTCGGCACACCTGGAATAACTTAGTTCAAGAAACTACCCTACTAACCACGAAACGAAGACGAAGAGGGGCCATTAACGCTATCGGCAATGTAGCACATGCTCTCTTTGGAGTATTGGATGCAGACTACGCGGAACAGATGTCCCAAACCATAACCGGCGTTAAGGAAAACGAAAACATGTTAGAAGAACTCATAAAAAATCAAACATCTGTAATAGATTCCACAATCAATATTATCAAGGAGAGCGAAACAAATACAATGAAACGCTTCTCGGATCTCAAGCAAATAATATACAAGGACCTCAACACCATTGAAGATGAGAACACTAAGTTAAGACAAACACAATACATCATGTCACTGGCCTTCCAACTAAATAACCTAGCCTTGGAATTGCAACGAATTGAAACTGACCTAATTACTGCCCTTTCTCATACCAACCATGGAAATCTAAGTCCACTTATTCTTACGCCAAGGCAGCTAAGGTCAGAAGTCAACAAAATTAAGGGACACCTTCCCCCAGGACGCACCTTACCCGTAGATAATAATGACCTAGTAAAGCTATACAAGGTCATGGAAATAAAGGGTACAGTAACAAATGGGAAGATCGTTTTTGTCGCTGAAATACCTTTAGTCGGCATCGAAAGATTTGAACTCTACAAGGTCATCCCGATCCCCACTCAAGAAGGCAACACGACGATTGCTATACAAACAGACATTAACTACTTGGCTGTGAATGACCATGGAGATGAATATGTGATGCTAAGTACACTCCACTTTAATAAGTGCGTCACAATCATGAACGACTTATATATTTGCCCGTCTTTACAAGTTCGTATCGTTCGAGATTCCGGCAGCTACTCCTGCGAAGTGGCACTTTTTAATAACAAAACGTCGCCGAATTGCAACTTCGGCCAAGTCCAAGGCAATATATCTATGGTTGCTATGAACACTAACAATCGATGGATCTACACGACAATAACACCCATAGAAATGACAGCAGTCTGCAATAATAACATCATTAACATGCACCTTAAGGGCTCTGGTATTCTAGCTATCGAACCAAGCTGTATCATCAAGGGAAGATTTCTAACCATCCATGGCCACGAAACTAGTGTCACTTCCATAGATACATCATATGCGGCATTTGGGAACATAACCACAATCGGGAACCGCATTAATATCAGGAAACTATTGGAACCAAATATTGAAGCTAATACCAATTTAAAATACCTCTCCAATATCCAACAACAACTTAAAGACATCAAATACCATCCAAGCAAAGGGGAGTACTCACCACTGCAACAACAATACATGGGCATTATGGCACTACTAATATCGCTATTTATAGTCATCTGCCTCATAATCGAACGATTTAGGAAGAAATGTAAGAAATTCAAGGTATCACCGCATTCAGTGCACCCGCATACAACTCCTCCACAACCAATGCCTCGTCTTCACATTTCAGAAGTTTAATGTCAAATTTGGTTTCGCTAACCACTCAACGCGGCGGAGAATGTTAATACATATTTAAGTTCAAACACGCGCTCACATAGTGCAACCTAAACATTACATATGAATAAACAAAGAATAAAAATATTGACCTACATATTTCCATACGTAAACAAAATTACACAATAAAACAAAATACGCAATATAAGCACAAATTCAATTTCCGTCAATAATTATTACCAATCATTAATTTACTGTCAATCATGCACATTTTCCTTATAGTTATACATAGCTTAAGATATTTATGTTAGTGTAAGCACTTTATTTGTATAAAAGGTTTGTGCGAAATAAAGAACAACATGCATAAACGAATTAACTTCTTTTGAATGCATATGATCTTAAGGTGCTTCTACCTAAGATACTCTTTTTTTATATAACACACTCAAGGCTATTCTGCCTGAGTAAACTCACAACAAAATCAAACATCGTTCGATAGGTGTTCTATCTATCCGAACAAACACCTTAAGTTGAACCCATTCTTGGGTCAGCCTTGGCCCACCTAATGGTCAATATCTTGGAAACGGGTTCACAGATGAACCTGAAATTCGCTCCAACACCTTTCATTTGATACCCATATCGTATAACCACATTCTGGATCACCCGTGGTCCACATTTTGGTCAATGTCTCAGGACTCCACAAAATTATTTAACTTTTTCTTTCATTAGGACCTTCTCCTGACAAAAGCAAATACAATAAAAAAAAATTGTGACAACTATTCCAATATGTAGTTGTTTATTCGCTATTGTCTTTTTTTTGTATTTGAATAATATAATTTTATAATGTATAGGTTTTGGGGTAATTTTGGACTGCTTTGAATGGTCCCAATGAGACCTCAAAGTGGCCCAAAATGATCCCAAATTGGTCTAAAATTGTCTTAAAGTGATCCCATAGTGACCTAAAGCGACTCCGAGGGATCCCGTAGTGACCTCAAAGTGGCCCCAATATGGACCCAAATTGGCCCCAAAATAACCCCAAATTGGTCCCAAAGTGGTCTCAAATTGACCCCAAAATGGTCCTAAAGTGATCCGATAGTGACCTAAAGCGACCTCAAAGGATCCCAAAATGGCACCAAAATGGACCCAAAATAGTCTCAAATTGACCCCACAATGGTCTTAAAGTCATCCCACAGTGACCTAAAGCGACCCCAAGGGATCCCAAAGTGGCCCCAAAATGTTCTTAAAGTGATCGCATAGTGACCCCAAGGGATCCCAAAGTGGCCCCAAAATGTTCTTAAAGTGATCGCATAGTGACCCAAATCGACCCCAAGGGATCCCAAAATGGCCCCAAAGTGGTCTAAAATTGACCCCAACATGCTCTTAAAGTGATCCCATAGTGACCTAAAGTGACCACAAGGGATCCCAAAGTGGCCCAACATGGCCCCAAATCACTTTAAGACCATTTTGAGGCCAATTTGGGAACATTTTGGGGCCACTTCGGGACCTAAAGCGACCCCGAGGGATACCAAAGTGACCACAATATGGCCCCAAAAATGGTCTCAAATTGACCCCAAATTGGTCTCAAATTGACCCCAAAATGGCCTAAAGTGGTCCCATAGTGAGCTAAAGCGTCCCCAAAGGATCCCAAAATGGTCCTAAAGCTGCCTTAAAGTGCCATTTTGGGAACATATTGGGACCACTTTGGGATCCCTTGGGGTCGCTTGAGGTCACTATGGGATCACTTTTAGACTATATTGAGGTCAATTTGCGACCAATTTGGGGACAATTTGGGGCCATTTTTGGATCCTTCGGGGTCGCTTTAGGTCACTATGGGATAGCTTTATGACCATTTTGGGATCCCTTGGGGACGCTTTAGGTCACTATGGGACCACTTTAGGCCATTTTGGGGTCAATTTGAGACCATTTTGGGACCAATTTGGGGTGAATTTGAGACCATTTTGGGGCCACATTGTGTTCGTCTCCAAGATTTGGCGTATCGTCAAAATCTGGTCGATGGCAGACTTACCAGGTCTAAAGCCACACTGATAAGGTCCAATCAGTTTGTCTACGATGGGCTTCAGTCTTTCACACAATACGCTAGAAAGAACCTTATATGCGATATTAAGAAGACTGATTCCGGGGTAGTTGGTGAGGTTAGCGGGATCGATCGCCTGTTTTGTGGATTTGGCAGAGCACACGTAAATTTCAATCTGGAGCCGTGCACTCATCTGACCATATCCTGCATAAGAGCTGATGCATGCTTTTTACCAGCTCTTCGCCTCCGTGTTTGCACAGCTCGGCGGGTAGTCCGTCTTTTCCAGGCGCTTTGTTGTTTTTGAGCCGGATATAGCTATCCTCGCTTCATCATAGTCAGGTGGTGGGACGACTTTTCCATCGTCAGGAATTGGGGTATCGGGTTCAACGTCTTCCTCGCAATTTAGCAGTGAGGAGAAGTGCTCCCTCCATAATTTAAGTACATTCTGTACGTCGGTTACCAGGTCGCTATTATTATCCTTACAGGAACTTGACCTTCCTTCATCCGCCGGATCTTTTCATAGAATTTTCGGCGACCGTTCGCAACGTCTCCTTGTATGCAGCGTCCTTTTTTTCCGAGGCTGTGCTGCATTCCTCATCGTACCAGTTGTTCTTGTGGGCTCGCTGAAACCCTATAGTGGCCTCAGCGGCGTTACGTAATGAGTGAGGGATATGCTTCCATTGCTCGGCTACATCGTTAGGTCGAGGATTGCTCTCCGATAGCAGGTGTGAGAGTCGAGTGGAGAAATTATAAGCTGTCTGTGTCGCGCGCTGCTTCTCGACGTTAATCTTTCCTTCCGTTACTGTGCGCACTTTCTTCGCTGCACAGAGGCGTGGGCGTGTCTTGGCTGCAACAAGATAATGGTACGAGTCGATATTGGGACTGCGTAGGGTACGCACGTCTACAACGGTGGAGCTGTGTCTGCCGTCGATCATGACATGAACAATCTGGTTTCTTGTTCTTTGATCAGGGGACAGCCAGGTGGCTTGGTGTATTCGCTTATTCTGGAACCTGGTACTACTGATGACCATATTGCGAGCAGCGGCGAAGTCAATCAACCTAGTGCCGTTGGGGGATGTTATATCGTGGAGACTGAATTTTCCAACTGTAGGACCAAAGACTCCTTCCTTGCCCACCTTGGCATTAAAGTCGCCGAGCACGATTTTGATATCATGCTGGGGGCAGCGATCATAGGTCTGTTCAAGTTTGTCGTAGAAGGAGTCCTTCTCTGCGTCGTCCGTCTCCTCAGTCGCGCCTATGATAAATGTTATGTTGAAAACCCTCGACTTGATGCGGATCGCAGCGTGGCACTCGTCCACAGGAGTGAACGCTAGTACTTGGCGGCGAAGTCTCTTTCACACCACAAATCCTATACACCGCGCTTTGCCGCGTGTCTGCCCTCTGTAGTATACGTAACAAGGACCGATGGTCATCTTACCTTGCCCCGTCCATCGCGTTTCCTGCAGGGCGGTGATGTATGCATTTGCGTTCACAGGGGTATCAACCAGTCGGGCAGCGGTACGCTCCATAGAAAGGGTCCGGAAATTCCACCACCTTCCATTAATTCGTTTTGCCGGGTCGTCAACATTAAAGGGGTTCTCATCCGAGGCTTTTATAACTTTGTTTTCATTGGAATTAAGTCCCTCCCTTTCTGCCGCTAGCCTAGATAGCTCACGTTGCCCAGAGTGTACGAACGAGGACGCAAGAGTCGGGATTGGGCAAGGTCACATAGCAACCACACCCCATTACCTACATAATAATAAGGAAATAAGAATTAGGTATCTGGTTCTCGCAAGCACGCAACACATTGAACTCGCTTGCTCTTGTTGCTTATAAAACTAGCTTGTACCTATTTCAACTTTTCGTACACATGATCCAGAGAGCCCATAAGCCCACCCAGCATTTTTTGAAATTTTTAATCATATTCGAGTCTAATTCGAGTCTTCTACGCGATTAAAACAATCATAAATGAGCTCACTTTCTGATCATAAAAGGCTCTTTGGTAGAAAAATGTACCCTGTCCGCGACTCCTCTTAATAAGCCTTTTATGATCAGTTTTGACTCTTTTTCGACTCTTGAAACAATCTTTTGCGGGTCGTTTTCTAGTCATTTTTCAGTTGTTTTATAATCATTTTATGATCACTTTTGACTCTTTTTCGACTCTTGCTACAATCATTTCCAGCTCGTTTTCTAGACATTTTTCAGTCATTTTTCAATCATTTTATGATCATTTTTGACTCTTCTTCGACTCTTGCTATAATCATTTGCGGGTCGTTTTTTAATCTTTTTTTGTCGTATTTCCAAACATTTTCAAATCGTTTCTTATCGCATTTCAAATGATAGTGAGAAAACCACCTTTGGCTACCACCTTTCGGGAAAAGAACGGCACCTACACATATCTTCGGCCTCCATCGTGTAAGGAAATAAAATTAAGTATGATTTTAAGTTAGTTATAGCTTTTTGACACAACTTGGCATGCGCTAATGCTTTAACTAACTTAAAATCATACTTAATTTTGACATGACGGGCCAAAGCAATTTACAAGCAACGAAAAGCTAGGCCCCTTACTGATCTTCCAGGAAAAATATAAATACAAAAATATTTTTTTAATGTGGAAATCAATATATTTCATTTTATTGTGAACACGCACTGTTGTGCAGTGGAAAAGTGATTTAACAGAGTTAATTGTTGCAAGCAGTTAATTATTGGAAATAAAGTGGTTTTTTTCAACAATGATTAAAAAAAGAATGATCTGGTTTGTATTAAATACTGATTTAATGCTATATTTCGATCGGTTAAATTATTTATTTGAATTTTTCAGCTTTTCCGATCTATTTGGGTTGAGTGCAAATAGATCGGAAAACCTGAAAAGTGCATAAGTATTAAGATTTCATTATGAATAATAGAGATATGCACCTACTTTTGATAGTAGTTATTAGAAAGCTCTTCTCGGCACTTGGCTTTGTACTCGTACCCTTCCAGCTGTATGCCGAAGCCAATTCGTCCGAAAATATTTTGCGTACAGCTGCCCTCAGACACTTCGCTGACCCATCACCGCCTGTTTTTGCTATGAATTCTTTCTACATAATGAAATATAATCAATATGAAACACATACATTTTTTTATGTGCAGCTATAACACTTACAAATGTTTTAAGTGTATCCTCATTTGTTTGTATTTCTTGATCTAATTTTACAAAATCAGTTATGTTGTTGTACGGCAGGCTTTGGCAATCTTTGAAGTCCTCTACTGCGGTAATGTCATTGTGGTGGTTTCTATTCTCTAGTTTTACAGCTATTACCTCCTCCGTCAGTTTGGTGAACGATCGCTTATGGCCATCTTTTAAGTCCTTTAACTCCTGTTAAGTGATCGTATCTCTTCTAAAATAATATTTTGAATGTTTGGTTGTGGAACGTATACATGTTGCACTGAAAAACAATACCAGGATATTAAGAAAATAAAGTAAGTACAAAAACAAAAAATAACAAGAAAACAAAGTAAATACAAAAACAAAAAAAAAAAACAAAGGTAATACCAATTATAACAACAATAAAAACGCAAAGACAACAACAACAAACCCATAAGAGAAGCCACCTTTATTTTTTTACAACATGTAAGTACACTATTGGACGGGGTGTATTGAAACTCTCCAGACGAAATAAAGTTACTCTGCGACATTGCTAAGTAGGGGTGTGAAAAAATAACTTTTGTCAGTCGAATCTCTTAAACATATAACTTTTTTATTGATTTGGTTTAGAGAAAATTCAAATTCATTCTCTAAAGTGATGTCAGCCGCCCAATACATATTAAAATTACTTGAGTCCATTGGTTGCAAAAACAACGCCGTCAGATTTTTTACTTCCGCTCCGATTAAAACCGGTATATTATGGCTTTTTTTTATTTCTGTTATCTTTATAATTTTGTTCTGAACCAGGCAAAAGTTATCAGGCTCTCGCAAAGAAAAAAAGAAATAATTTTTAGTTATACTCGAAATTTTTCCATTCATAATTTTGCCAAAAGATGTAGGTGTGTTATCTTCTTCATAATTTTTTACATAATAGCTGTCTTCAACGTGCCTCTTATATATTTGTGCGGCTACATCTCGCGCTTACTTCATCTAAAGATCCATAAAGTTTTGCATCTTCATGAATATGCATCAATGCGTGGAAATTATATGTCAAAAATTGCAAACCATATAATTCTGGAAAAAAAAGTTTTTCAGCACAAGTGTTGTTACTCTTGCAGTCATTTTTGTCTAACAGAATCCTCATCGCCAAAGATAATTTTAAAAAGTGAGCATATCTTTCCGAACCTAAAATTTTTTTAAAATAAAAGGCCCCGTATAAATTAAGAACTGTCTTAGCTCTGTTGCTTTCCACCTATCAAGATCTTTGAAGCTTCTTGGTTTTCTTTGAAACACTTTGGGTATGTTTGATCTATTAAAAATCAACTCTCTTGAAACTGCTTCAATTTTCCAAGATAACAAAGAGAAATCTTCACCTTTTTTTTTATCCATGCCTTCAACAATGTTCTCATAACGCCTAAGCAAAAAAAAAAAAAAACACTAATGGCGGCGAAATACCAACAGGTTTTCATAACCTCTAACGAGATTTTTAGCCGAGCTTCTCTTTCCAACTTGTGGTGTGTTGCTTTTGAGTTTTCCTACAAGTTGGCGGGACCTACAGTTTTTTGCCGACTCCGAACGGCACTTGCAAAGCAAATGAATTTTTTGCTGAGTAGCTTCTCATGGCAGACCCCGTTTAGAAAACCACGACTTGGTGTAGAAGGCCGAACACTTAACCGCTACACCACGGCAGCCGCCTAAGCAAACAACGTGCATATAATCTAAGGGACACTGTGATACAATATTTATATTTAATATTTCCAGTGGTGAAGCAGACTGTCTTAGGTGATGTTCTGGCTGAAAACGGCTTCTAAATGAATCATTGGTTCTAATTGTACATTCGCATTCTGGTGGAAAAACAAGTCGATGATTAACCATTTGTCCTTTTTGAGTACACCGTCCACAGGAAAAATATCCACTATGCCCCTTAGTGCCTAATATAAAGGACTTTGCAGGTGCATCCATTACAAAGCAGCGCACGGAAATTTGGAAAATTGTGTTACTAAAATTTAGCCCATCTTGCATAAGAATATGCAATTCCGAAACAAATTCTTTCATAAAGTCATTTGCGCATTTTGGCTTTGAAGTACCTTCATACACTTCAACAAGAAAAACGTAACAAGTGCCCACAACACTGGCTAGTATTGGCCATACTTGTTTGGAACTGCTTCTAAAAAGCGGCAGACCATCAATACCGATATCTAAAATTATATTCGGCGATGTCCCAGCACTTCCAACCAAAAAATCTATTATTCCGTTCCTCAATCTGTAATGAGGTAGGTAGGTAGAAGTGGCTGCCGCAAAGGCACACCTAGGCCAGTAATAAAAGGCCCGTTATGATACCACCAAACACTAGGAAAGTCAGTCCCGGGGCCCGGCCATATGGAAAATCCCAGTGCTGTCGGGACTCTCCATATAGCCGAAACCCGGGACTGACACTCCTAACCGACACCGCTACCCCTCCTCGAACCATTTTGATAACTTGATGAAGACCATCAAGTCCTTTATGTCTAGCTCCGCGACCTGGCTTAAGCTAACCAGGAAGGGAACTCCCAGAGAGCGCCTTCTCGCTCCGCTTAAGGCCGGGCAGTTGCAGATGAGGTGCTCCACCGTTTCCTCTTCCTCATCATCTTTGCAACTCCTGCAGCATCGTCGGTAGGGAACGCCTAGCCTTGCTGCGTGCCTACCAATAAGGCAGTGCCCGGTTAAAACACCTATTAATATGGAGATTTCCTTCCTTTTTAGGGCGCATATGTGTCTAGATCTTTTAAGATCGCATTTTGGCCAGGTTTGCTTGGATATCCGGCACCCTGGGGCTTGTAGCCATCTTTCGTTGGCTTCGCGGAATGTATGCTCCTTCAGCATTAGCTTGCACGTGGCAAACGGCATACCTATGCGCTCTTTATCTTGAAGAATCTGCTTGGTCGTGCCCTGCCTGGCAAGTTCGTCTGCCCTACAGTTTCCCTCAATGTCCCTGTGTCCCGGGACCCATGTGAGGTTCACGCGGTTCTGTTGGGCCATCTCTTGAAGAGATCGACGACAGCTGAGCGTCAGTTCCGAGTTGAACGAGTAAGAGCCAATAGATTTGATGGCCGCTTGGCTGTCGCTGAAAATACAGATATCCTGTCCGATGGTGCGTTCACCTATCCAAGTCACGGCGTCCATGATTGCAGAAACTTCAGCCTGGAAGACGCTGCAGTGATCAGGTAGTCTAAAGGAGAGTTCTAGGTCCAAATCCCTTGAGTAAACCCCTCCTCCGACTCTGCCGTCTAACTTCGAGCCGTCGGTGTATATAAAAGTGCCGCCATTAGTAGCGGGACACCGATCTATGTTCTCCCAGTCTTCCCTGCTGGGAATGTTTATTCTAAAACAACAATCTCCGACTGTTGTGGTCGCACACCGATCTGTGCTCAGAGGGAGAAAGCTGTAAGATCTTAGAATACAGGAGTGTCCAATAGTGCTTGCGCCCCAGACGGACGTTTCCCTTAGACGCACAGCCGATGCTGCTGCTGCCCGGTACCCTTCCAGATCGAGTGGCAAAAAGCCAAGAATGGCCTGGACAGCTTCATTGGGCGTTGTTCTTAACGCCCCGCTTATACAGATCATGCTCGATCTGTGGACTTTTCCTAACAGATTTAGGTTTGTTGCCTTTCCTAGCGCAGGCCACCATACCACGACTCCATACAGCATAATTGGCTGGATTATCGCAGTGTAGATCCATCTGCAAATTTTGGGGCTGAGCCCCCATTTTTTGCCAATGGCTCCTTTACACGTGTAAAGTGCAATGCACGCTTTCCTCTGGCGCTGGATGACATTCTCCTTCCAGTTAAGCTTTCTATCTAGAACTGTGCCTAGGAATTTGGCTTTGTCAGCTAAGTTCAGGCGCACGCCATCTAGTTCTGGTAGGTTCAGCGGTGGTATCTTGTACCGCCTGGTATAAAGGACAAGCTCCACCTTTCCCGGGTTGATGCTAAGTCCGCAGCGAGAGGACCATGAAGAAACTTCTCGCAGTGCTACTTGCATCAAGTCACACAGGGTTTGTGAGAATTTTCCCCTATATGCAATAGCTAAATCGTCTGCATATGCCACTATCTTCCCGCCCCCCCCCCACCTTGTGTCTCGTAGCAGCGAGTTTACGGTGAGGTTCCATAGGAGCGGGGAGAGGACACCACCCTGAGGCGTTCCTCTTGTGACATAGCGTGAAAGATCAACTGTTCCCAGTGAAGAAACTATTTTCCTTCCCTTTAGTAGTTGATCAATTAGTCCAATAAGAGACCTATTTATGCCCAGGTTTGTTAAAGCAGTGTTAATAGCCTCCGGCCTTATATTGTTGAAAGCCCCTTCGATGTCCAGAAAGGCCACGAGACAGTACTCCTTTTCGTGCAATGATTTTTCAACAATAGAGACTAGGCTGTGGAGCGCAGTTTCCGTTGATTTACCTTTGGTGTATGCATGTTGATAGCTAGAAATAAGGTTGCTATCAATAGTAGAGGAGAGATAATCGCTAATTATCCTCTCGAAGGTTTTAAGTGCAAAAGACGAGAGACTGATCGGTCTGTAGTCTTTAGGCTCATAGTGTGAGGCCTTCCCAGCCTTTGGAATAAAGACTACCGTGGCGCTTCTCCAGGAGCACGGAATGTAATTAAGAGCCAGGCAGGCTGAATAGAGAACTACCAGCCATTTAGCTGATATTTCCAGCGTGTTTATAAGTTGTGCGGGGAAAATCCCGTCTGGCCCAGCTGCCTTGAACGGCTCAAAGCTTTTGATTGCCCACCTTACCCTTTCCTCCGTAATGGGTATGTTTACCGCCAGGTTTGTTGCAGATGCTACAGGTGCATCATACAAGTTCCCCGGAAAGTGTGTGTTCAGGAGCAGCTCCAGGGTTTCCCCTTCCGTGCTGGTCCAAGATCCGTCAGGCTTCCGTAAATAGCTAATGGCTGTTTGAGTTTTTGATAGCACTCGTCTAAGTCTCGCTGTATCATCGACCCCGGTGCAGAAATTTTTCCACGAAGTTCTCTTCGCTTGCCTTAGAGCCTTTTTATAGGCCCTCAGTTTAGCTTTATATTCGAGCCATTCAGGCTCCGTACCGATGCTCTTGGCCTTGTTAAATTGCTTCCTGCATGATATACGGAACGAATCCAGGTCGTAAGACCACCAGTGGGGTCTATGTTTGCCGCGTGGTTTTGGTACTGGACAAGCCTGATCTAGGGCATTTGAGAGCGCCGTTGTAAAGGTCGTTACCAGATCATCCAGTTCTCCCACTGATGAGGGGGCTTGTGGAGGTAATACTGGTAGGTCCCTAGCTAATATCACTGGACCACGAATTTCAACTTTTTCGCTTTACCAGAAATGCCGTTATAAAATTCGTATGTAAAATCACCCCCTGATTTCGAAAATAGAGTTCATTTTTGATTCTATGGTACCGTTTTTGAGATATTTGCAATTTACCGTTATTCGAAAAAACCAAAAAGATGGCGCCCTTTAATTGCGTATATCTCACGAACGGGTCAAGCAATTGCAAAAAAGTTTACAGAATCGGAAAAACGATAAAATTTGCTATAAATGCATCATACATTGTTTTTTGCTCAACCAGATAGTTTTCGAGATATTAGCTTGTCATTTCATATTTTTGTTTTTTTTTATGAAAAAATATGAAAAAAATTACTCTTTGCGTGGGCAGCGTTCCAAAACCACAACTTTTTTTCTAGATATTTTTTCTTTACGTAGAGCTCTGTTTTATTAGAAAAAAGATAAGCTATCATCGAAGAAAATCGATGCAAAACTACGTAAGTTATAAACGATCAAGTAAAAATACCCAGGTTGCGCAACTTCAATGTGTGATGTATACATACATATTTTAAAGGTATAAAGTGCAAATGGGATATTATCCGGATAAACGAATAACACCATAACAATGATAAAACTTTTTCTTTAAATAAATCAAATAGTACTTTTATTACTCGAATTGTTTTATAGTAGGTAGAGTGGTTGCTTCGAAAGGAAGAGTGGTTGGGTTCGAAAGTGCTGTAGGCATGTAGTTATAAACATGTATTTCCGTCACTTATGCGTAAGTATGCAGGTAGATTTTCAAAATTATAAGAAAATTTTTAAAGCCGACATCTAAAGCTGGTAATATTTTCTTTTCCCGGCTTCGTATAAAAAGGAACCTTTCTGTCTAGGTAAGATTTGATTTTTTCAATTTTATTTTTGTTCCGAGTATAAATATGAGTTAAGGCGCCTTGAAACTTCAAAACATCTGCAAGGCTCGCCGGAGATAGTTCAGTTCATAAGTCGAATTTCAAAACCGTGATTTATTAAAAAAAAATAAAATGAGTAAAAGGACGCGAGAATTTGAGTGTGATAACGATCCAGATATGTTCTGTTTCATGTGGCCAATATACTATCATAAGGCTACGACGAGTGTTCTCAGATCGTATCAAAACTTTATACTCCAAGTATTTTGGCATTGAGCCTAAAAATGCTGAAAAACCATGGACACCGAACACTTTGTGTACATCGTGTCGAGTAGAATTGATTCAGTCGAAATCAGGACAACAAATAAAATTTGCTACACCAATGATATGGAGAGAACCTACTTGCCATTCAATGGAGTGTTATATTTGTCAAACGAAAGTGCTTGGCGTTGGAAGATCAAGAAGAGTAACTTATGCCAGCGTACCATCAGTGACATTACCAGTACTACGTTCAACGACAGTTGCGGATCCAGTTCCATTGTCAACAGTAATATCTGAGTGCGGGGAATCAAGTTGTACTGAATTTCGCGTGGGAAACGAGAGAAACGTTCTCTCACAAGCACAACTTAATGATTGGATAAGAGATTTGGAACTATCCAAGGAAAAGACAGAGATCCACACTTCCCGTATGCAACAATTTAAATTTGTGTCATCCGATGTTAAGGTGACATATTGTAGAACTCGTCACGAACCATTTTCCAAACACTATACCAAGAAAGACAGTATATGCTACTGCAACGACATTCCTGGTTTATTCAAAGAGTTTGGTCAAACATATGATTCAAAAGAGTGGCGATTGTTCATAGACAGCAATAAACTGAGTTTGAAAGCTGTATTATTGCATATTGGCAACAAAAAGCCTTCTATCCCGAAACCTACGAGGAAATGCAAAAAATTCTCAAATTTATCAAATATGAAGAGCATGATTGGAAAATATGTTCTGATCTCAAAGTCGTTGCAATGCTATGCGGTCTACAAAGTGGCTACACCAAGCACTGCTGCTTCCTCTGCAAGTGGGATAGCCGAGCTCGTAAGGACCACTACGTCAGAAAGGATTGGTCGGAAAGAGTCGAGTTTACCGTTGGTGTGGATAACATAAAATACACCCCTCTTGTCAAGAAAGAGAAAATCATACTTCCACCCTTACACATCAAGCTCGGTCTCATTAAAAACTTTGTTAAGGCTTTGGACAAAGAAGGCGAAGCATTCGACTATTTGAAAACAATTTTTCCAGATATTTCTCAAGCCAAGATAAAGGAAGGTATTTTTGTTGGACCACAAATAAAAAAGTTGATCAACAATACTCAATTCAAAGGACTACTCTCATCAGTTGAGGTAGCAGCGTGGGAATCCTTTGAAAAGGTCGTTGCTTCTTTTCTCGGTAGACACAAAAGCCCTAACTACGAACAGATAGTGAACGACTTAATCAATAATTATGCGAAAATGGGTAAATATAAAAGGCTTATTAAAATTAATTTCCCAAAATTTTATTTACCTAACTAATATTTTCTTTCCAGGCGTAAATATGTCTTTAAAAATTCACTTTCTGCACTCACATTTGAACTTTGTTCCGGCAAATCTTGGCGACGAAAGTGACGAACATGGCGAAAGGTTTCATCAGCAAATGAAATTAATTGAGAATCGATATCAAGGATTCTGGGACGTCGCAATGATGGGTGATTACTGCTGGTTTCTCATAAGAGAAACCGATCCTAAACTGAATAAGCGTCAAAGTAGAACACATAATTATTTCGACTACATAGTAAAATCAAATTAAGATAAAGATTGTTAGAATATAGTATAAACATAAATAAATTTAAAAAAAAAGTAAAAAATATCGGTAATTTCATTCATGAATTAAACTTTGAACTCAATAGAAACAGAGCATAGCTTGATATTTCTCTCTTTCTTATACCATACATACGTTTTGAGCTATACGTTGAAATTGCGCAACCTGGGTATTTTTATTTGATCGCTTATAACTTACGTAGTTTTACATCGATTTTCTTCGATGATAGCTTATCTTTTTTCTAATAAAACAGAGCTCTACGTAAAGAAAAAATATCTAGAAAAAAAGGTGTGGTTTTGGAATGCTGTCCACGCAAAGAGTAATTTTTTCATATTTTTTCATAAAAGAAAACAAAAATATGAAATGATAAGCTAATATCTCGAAAACTATCTGGTTGAGCAAAAAACAATGTATGATGCATTTATAGCAAATTTTATCGTCTTTTTTATTCTGTCAACCTTTTTGCAATCGCTTGACCCGTTCGTGAGATATATGTAATTAAAGGGAGCCATCTTTTTGGTTTTCTCGAATAACGGTAAAATGCAAATATCTCAAAAACGGTACCATAGAATAAAAAATTAACTCGATTTTCGAAATCAGGGGGTGGTTTTACATACGAATTTCATAACGGCGTCTCTGGTAAATTTTGGCCGTCGACCAATATATTTGGTTATGTAGCTGCCAGTTAGTGTTGCGTGGATTTCGTTTCATAACTGGCTGCTCAACAATAAAGTCTAACACAATTTCTATGTACCGATGGTCAGAAAATGAATGCTCATCAAGAACACGCCATTTTCTGACCCACTCATAAGCGCCTTCGCTACAAACAGTGAGGTCTATAACCTCCCTACGAGCTTTAGTTATAAAAGTAGGCTCGTTACCCACGTTACAAACCACCAGGTTAGTTGTTAGTAGGTAGTCAAACAGAGACTCGCCCCTAGCGTTAATATCGGAGCTTCCCCACTGGACGTGATGAGCATTAGCGTCAGCTCCAATAATAATATGGCCCGTACAGAAATTATCCACCAGATCTTTCACCTCCTTTTGTGGAGGAGGTTCTTCGGCGTCATAGGGCATATAGACCGACGCCATCGTTCGGCTGGTGCTGCCGACTGTTAAGCTGGCAGCTGTAACGTCACCATTTGAGTAGTTGGGTAATAGAAAGGTGTTTAGCTCAGACTTTACCAAAATACAGGTTCTGACCTTGCCCTCATCATTGGCTTGGATGAGCTTGTACCCCTTAGTCCCCAATCCACAGATCCTAGAGCTATTGACCCAGGGCTCTTGGATAAGGACCACGTCTACGTCGCCTTTAGAAAGACGACTGCTTAAAACAGCCGAGGATGCTTTAGATTTGTGCAGATTTATCTGAAGCACCACCAACATGAGAGAGCTCAGACTTCCCTGCCGCCAGCGTGTCGTCGAGGTCTGGCCTGTTCCGGGGGCTGTCTCTCAACGAGGAGTTGTTCAGAGCACCTGCACGATTTGGCGTGGCGGGAACCCTGCTGTCTGAAGCAGCATCAACGTTAGTGTGCTCAGGTTTAGCCACGATCGTGACGTCGAGGCCTTCTTCGTCAAGCAGGCTTTCTTCTATCGCCGAGTTGTTCGCAGCACCATCGCAATTTGACGTGGCGGATAACATACTTTCCGCGTCGGACTCCTCTGCTTCCCCTTCCGATGCCTCGATCTCCGAGTCCTCCGGAGCGTCCGGAATAGCAGCGCGCTGTGCATCGCCACGGTATACGTGGATCACGATCTGACCCAAGCCGTAATGCACTCGTCCGTTGCACCGTTTAAGGGGCTCGAGCGCCTCCTTATTCAGAGTGATAACCACCTGTCTATTGGGCCCAACCACATCATCGACCAGATTGACGCCCCAATCCTGCGTCGGGAGAGACGGATTCCAGACCTGCAGCATCTCAAGAATATTCTCGGGTTCTGCAGGGACGGCAGGAATCCATGCCCTTGCCCTTGGCCGAGCAGGAATGTCCTTCCAGTCGACGACATCTAGTCTTGCCCCTGGATAGACTTCACCCATTCTTGCAACTGCTGCCTTATACAGTGCGACAGTTCTTGCATCCTCGCACGCGAATATTTTAATCTGACCTTGGTGCCAGCCCGCATCAGTACCTCGCGGCGGACTACCCGGAGACTCACGCATTAAGTGGAGGAGGGCCCTGCCCATTTCATTCCGGACATACAGCCACTGGTCTTTGGGGATGGACCAACGGTCGTTACCTCGGTCAATGAAACCTATAAGGATTCTGTCCTTGGTTACTTCAGCAAAGCTGAGTTTTCCCACTACGGGGTTGACCTGATGCCGCTTCGGATGGGGGTCTACCTCTCCGTCCGATCTCTGGCGTTTGAAGGGATTACCGTTCACCCTCTTAGGCACATAGGGCCTCTGGAAATTTGGTATCAGAGCTTTCGCTTCCTCCACCATCTTCCTTTCTTCCGGCGACAGCTTCTCCTGCGATGCTCCCTCATATTTTTTAAGGATCCTTGCGGCCTTTCTTTTATCCCAGTACGCAGAGCGTCGGGGAGATGCCTCTTGGGGGGGATTCAGACTCGTAGTTGCCATCGCGGTCTCTCCCTTTGCGGCGTCTTCCTTCTCTTTCGAAACTCTGAAACCAGGTCGTGAGACCATTGCCCCAGATGTGAAGAGATTGGGTTTCGTACCAGCGCCTGATGGAAGTTTAGCTTCCGCCGTTTTCTGCTTGACTGCGTAGGCAGCCGCACCGTTGCTTGCTCCCATCAAGTCACTCTTACTTGATAGCAGTTTGGGGGATGACTGACCCGTAGTTTCCATCGCTGTCGGCCTCCCAGTTAACTTTGAGGCGGAGTTTGTCCTCCGGCGTTGTGTTTTCGCTTGCTCCAGCATAGTTCTTCTCTGCTGCGGAGTAAACGAAGTCGTTAATTGCTTTGTATTTTGTGTGTTCTTCATCTTGTTCGTACGACCCCTCGCCGGACAAGGCCAGCTTAGGGTCAAGGGTAGTGTAAGGGGAAGTGTGTCGTCCGCCGCGGCAGAGCCCCATACCGCGGTAAGACCATAGTTACTCCCTGAGGCGGCCCGGTATCAGTGAGGCTCCGTTCGACTACAGCCACGATTTGCCTCCCGGCTGCAACCGTCCAATGGGCACGGTATCGCATAACACCCTGGATTGGGAGGGAAAAGTTTTGCACATTTATATAGCGAGCCGCTTGCTTCAAGACAGACGCCCGCTTACAGCCGCACCTCTTGGTGTACAGACGCTGCGAAAAAGACCCCGGTGAGCCCTTAAACCAAGTATGTCAGAGTGGCCCCCCCGGGGCTCCCTCTCTTTCTGCCGCTAGCCTAGGTAGCTCAACGTTGCCCAGAGTGCACGAACGAGGACGCAAGAGTCGGGATTGAGCGCGGTCACTCAGCAACCACACCCCATTACACTCCGTAATGAACATATGTTCTTTCTCCAACGTTTCTCTTATCAACAGAAGGAGGAGTTTTCAAAATCGTCCTACCATCTTTTGGAACTTTCATGTTGCATTTTCGCAACAAGAGTAAAAGCGCATTAAGTGCAACAAAGCTTATACCAAACTGGATAGCTCACTTAGCCAGTTCCTCGCACAAATTAAATTCATTTTCATCACTTTCACTACTTGATGAATATATGTCACTACCATCACTAGAACTAACATTCAAATTGTTTTCTGGGTATGAAATTTCCATACGCTCTTGGACACTAGTTTTAACACGTTCATCCACATTTTATTTTTTTTGTGGGGATATGAGTTTTTCGGCTTCTCTTTTACCCACCCAGCATTTTATGAAATTTTTGATCATATTCGAATCTTTTTTGAGTCTGCTACGCGATTAAAACAATCATAAATGAGCTCACTTTCTGATCATAAAAGGCTCTTTTGTCGGTAGAAAAATGTACCCTGTCCGCGACTCTTATTGATAGGCTTTTTATGATCAGTTTTGACTCTTTTTCTACTCTTGCAACAATCATTCGCGAGTCGTTTTCTAGTCATTTTATGATCAGTTTTGAGTCTTTTTCGACTCATGCAACAATCATTTGCGAGTCGTTTTCTAGTCATTTTTCAGTCGTATTTGCAAGCATTTTCGAGTCGTTTTCTAATCATTTTATGATCTTTTTCAAATACTTTCTAGCTACTCTTCTTATGTACAATTTCAACGAGTAAACAAGTTCTTTATACCTTTCATGAACATGAAATGGTATTATAACTTTGGTCCGATGTTTGTAAGTAAGAGAAGAAGAAGAGATAGACCCAGCAATAAGTATACCGAAACGATCAGGATGACGAGATGAGTGGATTTAGCCATGTCCGTCTGTCCGTCTGTCTGTCTGTCTGTCTGTTTGAACGCAAACTAGTCCCTCAGTTTTTGAGATATTTGGCTAAAATTTTGTATGCTGCCACCATTTTCCAATATAGGAATCATTTGTCGGAACCAGCAAGATCGGACCGATATTACATATACTTAGCTCCCATACAATGGATTGTTCCGATAAACAGATTTTGGGATATAACTCCTGTAAGTAAACACCTAGGAACGTGAAATTTTGTAAGTATTTCTATTTTTATATGTGAAATATCAGTGTTGAAAATCATCGAGATGGGATAAATATTTCACATAGCTCCCATACAATCGATTATTCTGATAAACAGATTTTGGGCTATAACTCCTGTAATTAATCACTTAGGAACGTGAAATTTTGGACGTATTGCTATTTTTATATGTGAAATATCGGTGTTGAAAATCATAGAGATGGGATAAATATTTCACATAGCTCCCATACAATCGATTATTCCGATAAACGGATTTTGGGCTATAACTCCTGTAATTAAACACGTAGGAACGTGAAATTTTGGACGTATTGCTATTTTTATATGTGAAATATCGATGTTGAAAATCATAGAGATGGGATAAATATTTCACATAGCTCCCATACAATCGATTATTCCGATAAACGGATTTCGGGCTATACTCAGCAAACAATATAGTTCATTGAATATACATTTTGTGGTGTATTTATACTAGTTCATTGCTGATTAGCTTCAAACCAGTCAAGGCCAAACTACTCAGCAAACAATATAGTTCAATGACTATACATTTTGTGGTGTATTCATACTAGTTCACTTCTGAGCACCTTTAAACCAGTCAATGTCGAACTACTCAGCAAACAATATAGTTCACTGACGATACATTTTGTGGTGTATTCATACTAGTTCATTTCTGATCACCTTTAAACCAGTCAATGTCCAACTACTCAGCAAAGAATATAGTTCATTGACTATACATTTTGTGGTGTATTCATACTAGTTCATTTCTGATCACCTTTAAACCACTCAATGTCGAACTACTCAGCAAACAATATAATTCATTGACTATACATTTTGTGGTGCATTCATACTAGTTCATTGCTGATCACCTTTAAACCAGTCAATGTCCAACTACTCAGCTAACAATATAGTTCATTGACTAAACATTTTGTGATGTATTTATACTAGTTCATTGCTGATTAGCTTCAAACCAGTCAAGGCCAAACTACTCAGCAAACAATATAGTTCATTGACTATACATTTTGTGGTGTATTCATACTAGTTCATTTCTGATCACCTTTAAACCAGTCAATGTCGAACTACTCAGCAAACAATATAGTTCATTGACTATGCATTTTGTGGCATATGCATACCAGTTCATTGTTGATTAGCTTTAAACCATTCAATGCCAAACTACTCAGCGAAAATTCTAGTTCATTGACTATGCATTTTGTGGTGTATTCATACTAGTTCATTTCAGATTTCCTTTACCCCAGTCATTGCCAAACTACTCGGCAAACAATGTAGTTCATTGATTGTACATTTTGTGGTGTATTCATACTAGTTCATTTCTGATTAGCTTTAAACCAGTCAATGCCAAACTACTCAGCAACATTATAGTTCTACGCCTAAAAATTTTGTGGTGTATTCATACTAGTTAATTTCTGACTACCTTCAAACTAATCAATTCCAAACTACTCAGCAGACACCTAGCTCGTTTACTATACATTTTATGGATGTTTTTATACTAGTTCTTTGCTGATTACCCTTAAATCAATCAATGCCAATCTAATCAGAAAACATACTAGTATACAACTATAATTTGCTGGGCGAAATTATACTAGTCAGAAAAATCCTGGTTCGTACTAGTATGCAAGTATGTATGAAACTCGGGTTGAAATCATACTACACCTTTTTCAGTTTATAAACAGAAATTTTCTGAATATCAATTGTAATTTTCTGAATGTCAATTGTATTTTTCTGAAAATCAAATGGAAATTCTGTAACTGCATTCAGATCTTTTATGATCCCTCTAGATCTTTTATGATCCCATTTTGGCCAGGTTTGTTTGGATGTCCGGCACCCTGGGGATTGTTGCTACTTTTCGTTGGCTTGACGGAGTGCGTACTCCAAGCCAACGAAAGGTGGCAACAATCCCCAAGTTGCCGTACATCCAACAAACCTGGCCGAAATGGGATCATAAAAGATCTAGAAGCATTCACGCCCTAAGAAGGAGAGAAATCTTAATATTAATAGGTGTTCTAACTGGGCACTGCCTTATTGGTAGGCACGCAGAAGGGGTGCCCTATCGACGATGCTGTAGGAGCTGCAAAGATGATGAGGAAGAGGAAACGGTGAAGCACCTCATCTGCAACTGCCTGGCCTTAAGTGGCGCGGGAACGCGCTTTTTGGAAGTTCCCTTCCTGGATAGTCTAAACCAGACCGCTGGGATTTTCCAAATGGCCGGGTCCCGGGACTGACTTTCCTAGTACTGGTGGTATCACAACGGGCTTTTCAAAACTGGCCTAAGTGTGCCTCTGCGGCAGCCACTAACCTAACCTAACCTAACTGCATTCAACTGTCACAGATTTTTAAATTTAAAAAAAACTAGGTCCCGCCAACTCATAGGGAAAAAATCAAAGCAGCACACTATAAGTTGGAAGAGAAGTTCGGCAAAAGTCTCGTTAGAGGTTATGACAACCTGTTGGTATATAACCGCCATTTTATTTTACGTTGCGGCATAAACTTGAGTATATTGACAACAACAATATAAATTAACTCTACCAATGCTCCTTTAACTCGAGTGTATGGCCCAGCATGAAAGCAGTCTTACATTGACTCTTTTTGATGTAAAAATAAGACTTAATTTTATCTATATATCATATGTGGGTCCGGAACTCCGCAGTGGACGACTAATTTACCAGCAGTGGACCTTAATTTACCATACCTAAAAATACAACCCCAAAGCCCCAATTACATAAAACTTTGACAAATGCGCGCCTCGTTTTTGAGCATTTGCAAAAATTTCGCTTCGCTTTACGTTTAAAAAACTTTGTATGAAAGTGGATCCTACAAAGTTGAATGCAATTGGGCCTTCACCTATATAATCAAACTTGACGAACGCGGAATTTGAAAGGAGCCATTGCAAGTAGAATTCAATAATTAAATTAAAAATACAATAAACAACATAATTTAAAAAATATAGAAAAAAAACTTGTGTTAACTTTACCGAGAATCGAACTCAGAGCCTTTAGCTCATTTTTGGCTGTGTATGAACTAGTATATCAACTGGTATAATGCTGATGCAGAGGCTGACTAGTATACCAATTGGTATGGTGCTGATGCAGAAGAGGACAATTGCTTTTCTTTTTCTCTTGTAACTGCTTCTTTTTTACCTTGTAATTCACAGATGCTTTTTCGTGTTTGGGTAAATACAAATAGTCGCTGCTTTCTAAAGAATAAACTGGTATATTGCTGATGTAGAGGCTGACTATGATACTGGTGCATAGACCGACTAGTATACCAACTGGAATGAATTTCAAATTCGTGGACTAGTATGACAAGTGGTACGATCTGAATGGGCATAATGATTAGTATGTCCTGCCGCATAGACTGAGCAGTATGTCAACCAGTATGATTCTGATGTATATATGAACTAGTATGTCAACTGGTAAGATTCTGATGCATATATGAACTAGTATGTCAAATGGTATATTTCTGATGCATATATGAGCTAGTATGACAACTGGTATGATTCCGATGATTTTTTAACTAGTCTGTTAATTGGTATGATTCTGATGCATTAATGAACTAGTCT
The DNA here is from genome assembly GCA_964058755.1 of Campiglossa producta. Lineage (NCBI taxonomy): Eukaryota > Metazoa > Arthropoda > Insecta > Diptera > Tephritidae > Campiglossa > Campiglossa producta. Next base: position 30,409,200 of record CAXKVI010000004.1, read on the forward strand.
GTCAACTGGTATGATTCTGATGCATATAAGAAGTAGTCTGTCAACAGGTATGATTCTGATGCATATATGAACTAGTTTGCCAACTGGTATGATTCTGATGTATATATGAACTATTCTTTCAACTGGTACGATCCTGATCTTAAATGGTATGATACTGATGTGTATAATAACAAGTATATCAACTGGTATATTCATGATGCAGAGGCTGACTAGTCAGCCAATTGGTATGGTGCTGATGCAGAGAAGGACAATTGCCATCTCGTAGGACATCGCCGTGTTAAAAATACCAGTTGCTAATATGGAAAAATTACAGAACTCGAACTAGTTGAAGCCGCCTAGCTGACTGGTATTTGATTAGTATAAAACTAGTTAAGTTGACTGCAGGGTTAATACTGACATATGTACATATTTACATTGTTTTAATGGCGGCGATATATGTTGTAATTACGCCAATATTTGTTTCTTATGTTTTTATACCCAGCGTACTAGTACTAGTACAAGGGTATATTAATTTTGTTCACATAACGGTAGTTTGTAACGGCACAAAATAATCGAGATAGATATAGAGTTCCATATATGAAAGTGAAGATGAGATATTTGCATGAAATTGTATATACAAGTTACTCTTTGGCCAAGGTAGGTTGCTATTGAAAATGGGCGAAATCGGATGATAACCACGCCCCCATTTTCGATATCGAAAATTTCGAAAATCACACAAATTGACATATCTCGATAACTGAAATGGCTAAAATGATGTAATTTCATAGGTGAATCCAACCGACCATCTTCCTATGATTTTTCCAAAAAAATTGTATAGTGGGCGGGGCACCGCCCACTTTTAAGGGTGGAATTTTTGAAAATTTGACTGGTCATAACTTTTAAACTGATTAAGATAGAACGATGAAATTTGGCACAAGGCATACTAGTATCGTTGGGAGTATATGTGATGAAATTGGATAAAATCGCCCCCCAACCATGCCCACTTTCGATATCGAAAATTTCGAAAAACACACAAATTGAGATATCTCGGTAACTGAAATGGCGAAAATGATATAATTTCATAGGTGAATCACCCTGGTCATCCTCTTATGATTTCTCCATAAATTTTTATAGTGGGCGTGGCATCGCCCACTTTTAATGGTGAATTTTTTGAAAATTTGACTGGTCGTAACTTTTAAACTGATTAAGATAGAACGATGAAATTTGACACAATGCATAATAGTATCGCTGGGAGTATATCTGATGAAATTGGATAAAATCGCCCTCCAACCATAATTCGGTAACGGAAATGGCTAAAATGATATAATTTCACAGGTGAATCGCCCTGGTCAACCTCTTATGATTTCTCCATAAATTTATTATAGTGAGCGTGGTACCGCCCACTTTTAAGGGTGGATTTTTTGAAAATTTGACTGGTCGTAACTTTTAAACCGATTAAGATAGAAAGATGAAATTTGGCACAACGCATACTAGTATCGTTGGGAGTATATCTGATGAAATTGGATAAAATCGCCCTTCAACCATGCCCACTTTCGATATCGAAAATCACATAAATTGAAATAACTCGGTAACGGAAATTAGGTAAATCCTCCTAGGGCCTAATGATTGCTATCCCGTTCTAAAAATTACCGCAGGGTATTGAAAGTTCGGTTCACCCGAACTTAGACTTCCTTACTTGTTTGTTTATATTCTTGACTCCTTTTTGTTTTAGTAGCGCGTCGCTGATGATGTGCAGCAGCTCTGTCCGAAATGCATTTGTTGTGCCAAATAAAAAATATATGTTTTAGTGGCTCAGTGTTTTTTATTTGACAAACTGATTTTATAGTCAATAAAGGAAGAAAAAATAAAAAAGAAAATATTTTAAGTGTTGATAGACTATAAACATTAGGTTCGGCTATTTTAATAAATAAATAGTTTTCACACAGTTTATATGATTTATTATTTACTTTTAAACAAACTACTCTCTTTTGCCTTTGAAATGTCATATCGAATATAAGGATATCTCTAATAGGCACATTTTTACAGCTATTATAGGGTACATTTAGGCATTTATAGATGTGCGAAAGTGTAGTTTTACAGCCTTCAAAGGGCACTTCCATTTCCACTTTTTTGCGAGGCTAAGGTCGCAACCTCGGCCCATTGTTGAGTTCTGATTTCGGATTCAGCAGTAAATTTTCGTCAAGAATATGTATGTATGTATTTCCATACTGATTTTTGCATATTTGGCAAATTCAAACCAAAATCGGGGAATCACAAAAACATACCAAGAATAGTAGAGAATGCTAGTCTGAGAATGTGTAAGTGTTTGATTATATCAATGGTTTTTTTCCAGTTTTACACCAAAAATTAGGTAAGGTCTGCAAAATCGAAACCAGAATTGATAGACCTCTAGAATTTAATATTAAGCTCTGTAACTCCTATTGTAAATAAAATCAATATAATTTTCCCATGGGGGAACCCTTCCCCATCTACCCCACTGAGTTCAATGTTAGAAGCCAAGTCAATCCTTTATATGCGATCGACTCTGATCAGCCTAAACGAATTGCTACAATTCTATCCAGTGTTCTTGAAAAATTAAACGGATTACAGAGTCAATTAAACGCTCTGTTAAAGCAATAAAAAGTGATTAAATGCACTCGCTTCGCATCGATTGACAATAAAATTCAATTATTCATGTAAAATGTGCACTAACTAATACACTTACTACTACACATAAGCACCTTTAAACCATTTAGGCCGAACACTTCATGAAAGGACACTTAAAAACTATTAAAAATTCAAATATTGTTCGCCATTGGTGTGAGCAAACAAAAAAATATTGCCATTTGAGAAAAAAGTTTGTGAAAAAACATGAAAAAGAGCGTTGGAAAACTGTTTCTAAACTAATTAAAATGCATTTAGTGTTTGTTGGGCTTTTGCAACAAAACAAAACAGCGCGAAGGAATTAAAATAAAATATGTTGGCGCTGCCTCGAGAATATCCATATTTTTTGCTATTTTACATTTGCGCTTTTTACCAATTTTTTATGTTGCAACGTTGCCGCAGCAGTGGCGCATGCGGGTGTATGTACTAACCTTAATTGCAAAAGTGCCGATGGTTATTGTGCCCGAATGCTGCCAAAGCACGCTGCATAGTGCACACAAATTGTAACTTAACCCTTACAGCTACACATCCATTTATATGTTGGTTGGTATGTGAAGCGCAAGTTGCAATGAAATGCAAACAAGCAGCAAGAAAAGATGGAGGCGAAACACTTGATGAACTACTCCGCCCACTTGGGTTGAATTGCAAAAGTGCTCAGAAGCGGCAACTGTGGCCCAAACGCAACTTTAGCCGCATTTTGGCGGGCAGACCAAGTAATTTGGCGACGAATAGTGAATGTATACGCGTGGGAATTCGCCTATGCAACCGCCTGTAGGGTCAACAATTGAAGGATCATCGCGAATAACGTTCTAAGTTACAAAATCAGAATTTGTGAGGAGAGCAAAAAAACGCTAAATTCATATTTTTTAATTTATTTCTCTCATCTGTCTCCTTAACTTTTTCTTTTATATTTTTCATATTATCAGTTTTACACCTTCCTTATGATCTTCCAGTACCGTTACGAATCACTTTCGACGCTTCTATGCAAAATAATGTATGTCACTTTAAATTAACCTACTACTTTTAAATGCGTTTTTGCAGTTTTGATGTGTCAAATTTTAGAAAATTTGTTATCTGGACTATGCAAGAGAGCAATACAAAATGTTGTATGCAATAAAACCGGTTTTGAAAAAAATTTAACTTAGAACGTTATTCGCGATGATACTTCAATTGTCAACTTTTTATTTATATATATGTATTTGGGTATTTCCTGGAAACCGTCTGTCTATACCAAAAAAAGCAAAGTTTTTTCGTCGGGTGTCGATAGGAACACTGCTGGGCTGAAGCTTCTTTGACATATATAAATATCTTGCCTTCGATACTCACTGTTCACGGTGGGTTTTAAGCATGTTTTATTAAAAGGTGCATGTTCCTCCATTTTTCCTTTCGAAAACATTTCAGCATTTTTCCCCAAGCTCTTTTTTAAAAACTCATTTAAAATACCAATTTTCGTCAAATTTTGAGGTTTTTTAATTTTTCTGGAAAACGGTTAGTTTTCTCTAAAAACTACCCGATATAAAGTTGTAGACCTGAAAATTCTCTACAAAAATGGTCCGAACAGGTTTTATCTAGGAGTCACCAATTCTGAGATATCGCGATTGCATGTGCGCTGATTCTTTCATTGATGACAGCAATTACTCTGCCTTGACGCCCTTCACTGCAGGACATACTTCTCTCAATAAAAAATATGACGCTGCAGGTCACTAGTTAAATATTAATCGTTGAAAACCATGAAGAAAACAAAATAAATAAGTAGCAAACAATTTTTAGATGAAAATAGACGAGACCTGAAATAACACGTGAAGCGAAACAAAAACTATCAAAACATATTCACCGAAACCTTTAAAGAAAACTGCTCCTAATTTTTTCGCTGTCCTCAACGAGCAATTCATAACGAATGACGCCTCATATTGATATATTCCCTTTGCTTTTGTTGTCTCTTTATCCAGATCACTAATTTAACCTAATCTTGGCTTGCGTCATTTATTGACGCTTAACCGCCTAGGCGATTTTGGCCGTTTCGTAGCAAAGCACGCCAGTCATTCTTTTTTGGCGATAACTGACGCCAATTGAAAACCCCAGGCAAGTTCAAGTCATCCGCCACTGGTTGTTTCCATCTCAGTCGAGGGCTCCCCCTTCCTCTGCTGCCGAATTCGGGTGTCGATAGGAAAACCTTCTGTGCTGGAGCTTCTTTGTCCATTCGCATAACATGTCCCAACCAGCGGAGCCTTTTGGCTTTAATCCGCTGAACTATGGTCAGGTCTGCGTAGAGCTCGTACAGCTCATAGTTAAATTTTCTTCGATACTCGCCATTGGCATTACGGGAAGGACCATAAATCTTCCGGAGAACTTTTCTCTCAAATACTCCAAGTGCCATCTCATCTTCTCTTGACACTGTCCATGATTCCGAGCCGTACATCAGGACTGGTATGATGAGAGACTTATAGAGCGTGATCTTTGTTTGTCGAGAGAGGACTTTACTTCTCAATTGCCTACTTAGTCCAAAGTAACACTTGTTGGTAAGAGTGATTCTCCGTTGGATTTCTAGACTGATATTGTTTTCGGTGTTAGTGCTGGTTCCCAAATAGACGAAGTCTCTCACCATTTCAAACTTGTAGCCATCAACGGTCATCTTTGATGACAGCAGATATTTCGTCTTGTGCTCGTTGACCGCGAGACCCACTTTTTGCGCTTCCTTATCCAGTCCAGAGAAGGCAGCGCTTACGGCGCGGTTGTTAAGGCCAATGATATCAATATCATCGGCATACGCCAGCAATTGCACGCTTTTTTAAAAGATTGTACCATTGCGGTTTGGCTCTGCTGCTCGAAATATCTTCTGTAGCATCAGGTTGAAGCAATCACTAGTTCTTGACTAAATCTTTTAATTAAACTAGTTCGTTCAGTGATGTGAACCATTGTTTAATAATATAAGGTTAAGCAGTCCGAGACGTTTTTGACACTTCTCGGCTTCACGCTTCCTTGTCTGAGTGACAGTGCTACTTCTTTTCAAAATCGTATGAAAATGGTAGTAAAAACCAATATTCTTGATACGAACAAAATTACAGCAACACTGAAAGCTTTTGAAGTTTGTTTTATTTTTATTTTGAAAAATTAATTGTCTATTTGGTAAGATTTTTATGAAAATTTATTATTTTAACTAAATAATAGCAATTTTTTCTTTTCCGCAGCCTTTTGTCAGCATATTTAATCAAGGAAAAAGCTTGTAAGCATTCTTACAAGAAGCTCCATTTCACCAAAATGCAGGTTTTGACCTTGCCCTCCTCGCTAACTCGAATGAGCTTGAAGCCAATAGTGCCCAATCCGCAGATCCTCGAGCTGTTGACGCAGGGTTCTTGGATGAGGACCACATCCATGCCGCATTTAGAAAGCCGATTTAGATTTGTGCAGATTTATCTGAAGCACCACCAACATGAGAGCGCTCAGACTTCCCTGACGTACCCATATCGTCGAGGTCTGCCCCATCCCGGAGGTTGTCTCTCAACGACGAGTTGGCGTAACGGGAGCCCTGCTGACTGAAGCATCAGAGATAATACGCTCAGGATTGCTTGCTCCCCGTCCAGCAAGCTGTCTTCCATCTCCGAGCTGTTCACGTCACTTTGCGAAAGTGCTGTGGTAGATAACATGCTGACCTACACTCTAATGCACTAGTCCATTGTAAATTTTAAAGGGCTCGAGTGCCTCCTTATTCATGGTGAAGACCACTTGTCTATAAGGCCCTACCCCATCCCCGACCAGAGTGACACTTCAGGAGAGAAGGATTCATTATCCGCAGCATCGTGAGAATTCTCTCAGGCTCTGCAGGGATGGCAGGAATCCATGCCCTTGTCCTTGGCCAAGCCGGAATGCTATTCCGGTCGACCAGCTCGATTTTTGCACATTTGTAGACTTCACCAAGCCTTGCAGCTGCTGCCTTGTACAGTGCAACAGTTCATGCGCGGTCACATGCGACTATTTTAATCTGTCCCTGGTGCCAACCCTCATCCGTGACCGCGGCTGTACCGCGCGTTCCGGACGTGTCGCCACTGGTCTTTGGGGATTGCGAAACGGTCGTTCCCTCTGTCAAGAATGCCTATAAGGATCCTGTCCTTAGTTATTTTGGCAAAGCTTGGTTTGTCCACTCCGGGGCGAGGTTTTAACTCCACGTCCGATCTCTTGCGTTTGAAAGGGTTTCCGTTTACCCTCTTTGGCACATAAGTGGTTTGGAAATCCGGTATCAGAGATTGCACCAATTCCACCGACTTCTGGAACTCAGCGACAGCGTTTCCTGAGAGACTCCCTCATATTTCTTCAGGGTCCTTGTGGCCAATCGTTTTTCCAAGTACGCAGAGCGGAGGGAAGATATCTCCGGGGAGTCCGGACCCGTAGTTGCCATCGCGGTCGCTGAAAGCTCAGGTGCAGCTTTTTTCTCCTTTGGATCTCCGAGGAAAGCTCCTGAGATCGCTGCCACAGACGTTAAAAAAGTTATTAAAAAAGGATCCAATTTTGACGTTTTTTAAGCTTATTTCGTACATGTTTACTGATACCCACAAAAAGGGCATGCTTTTTACAGTTAAGTTTAAAATTAATTTAATTTTCCTAATAATTTTTAAAAATAAATGTTGAAAAGACAGATTTCCGGAAAAAAAAATCCTGAAATTTTGCGAACGGCGTTTATTCCTTTTCTACTACAATTTTCCTAAAGGGGGATTTTTTACCCTTTTTTGCATCCTTCGTAAATGCAACTCTATTAAGGAAGCTTTGCCTTGGCAAATGTCAAAATCTGCTTAACCTTATATAATTTAACAATGATGTGAACTAAAATTTTCTTGGACAACACCTATTCACATATCAAAACTGTTATAACAGCAAGCAATTTAATTTTTTGAAACTTAATTTTACTTTGGTTGTTATTACAAAACAAAATAAATTTCCTTACAAATAATTTACGTTGCTTTTCTCAGCCAGTATAAACTAGGGTTGCTTTTACAAACTATTGAACTAGTTCAATCGGCGTTCGATGGTCGCTATATAGTTTAATAGTACACTTACACCGCACCAAATTTGTCGAATTCAAATGAACCCGTTCGACACCGTTTACCCTGGTAAATTTTCATTCCGCTTCACCTTCCCTGCCAGAGTCTTCTGCCAGGACAAAAAGCCACCGAAATAAATTGAACTACCGGGATGTTTTAACCACCTGTAGAGTAATAATAGAAGAAGAGTCAAGAAGGCTTCTGTCTTTTCCTGGTGGAATTGGCCCATTCTCTTAAAAAAAAAACTAATTGAAATTCTTATTTACAGCTGCGCGTAGTGCAAAAGTTATCACACGGCAATTACCCATTAAGGTTCTTGCTGGGCAATCCTTAATGTGGAACACCGCAGGGTTGTTATTTTGAGGAACTGTGGATTGTATTGTTCGGCAAATGAGGTCAAATGTTATGGAATTCCAAATTTGGAAAATGAGATTTGTATGGAAAAAAGCGCCAAATTTGATGCGGTGTGAATGTACTATAATCCACCTTATTAGTAGAAGGTAAGATCCTAAAGAACTAGTTCAACAATTTGACCGGACTGAATTGAATCGACCTAATCCTTTCATTGACCTAAAAAGCCCAACTCTCTTAACAAGTTTATGCTGGACATGTGCCTAATACGTCTGGCTATACATCGGTCAAAAAATCATTGAAATACATGCGATGCGTGTACCAACTTCCATAGGGATGGACTTATTTATAAATATTCATGGTGCCAGTCAGTGTTGCCAGGTCGTGAAGAAAAACGAATATATTGGCAAAAAAAAGTTAGCAAAGGCTGAAACTAAAAAAAAGTCAGCATTTTTTTTAAGAAATTCATTCAAATTTTATTTATTTAAGCTTTGTTCATTTGCATAAAAAAACTATAAAAATTACTTAAAGGAACTATTCATGTATGAACACTAGGGTGATTCAAATTAAAAAAAATTGGTTATTTTTTCGGCCCTGAAACTTTAGATATTGACGAGAAAATAAGCCTTGCAAAAAATTAGCGCTCTAACTTAACCCTTAGGGGTAGCTATTTTTTTCGCCCTTTCCCATACATTTTGTATGGGGAAAAATGGTATTTTTTTCAAAGTCAATTTTCTTTCAATTTTTGAAACTTTTTTGAAAATATTTTTACATACTCTTAAAGTTGAAGCTTTGAAGCTTCCAAAATGGTAAGCCATGTGCGAATATCTTAATTACTAAAATAATTACAGCCTCTTAAAGTTTACTAAATTTTATACGTGTCACTGTGTATGTGTGTGCTATAGTACAAAACTCAGTCATTTTCAAATGGCTGTAATTATCTCAATAGTAAAGATAATCGCACATGGCATACCATTTTGGAAGCTTCAAAACTTCAACTTTAAGAGTATGTAAAAATATTTTGAAAAAGTTTCAAAAATTTAAAGAAAATTCACTTTGAAAAAAAAAAATGCCATTTTTCCCCATACAAAATGTATGGGAAAGGGCGAAAAAAAATAGCCACCCCTAAGGGTTAAGTTAGAGCGCTAATTTTTTGCAAGGCTTATTTTCTCATCAATACCTAACTTTTTAGGGGGTAAGACCAAGTCGACAATTTTTTTGAATCACCCTAATGTACATAGAACAAAAAATCACTCCAAACTAATTAATTATATAATATCATCTTCGTCTGATGAACCAGAAGAGCTTGATGTTTCGTATAAATTTCGCGCATTTACCATAGAGGTGAAATCATCAGAAATTTCAAAATCATCACATCATTTGGATACGCGTTTTAATGAACATCTAATGTTAAGCAGCGAATGAAGCATTTTGGTTTTTAATCTGTTCCTTAGTTTATAGGGTTGATACATTAGCGCAAATTCCGAATTAACTCCGTTTATGGGAATCAACTTGAGCATAATCTTCATTATAAATTCCCAAAGATGAAGACGATTTATTCAGATTTAATTAGAATTAGATTACGCTCGCAGCACTCTTCAGACAAACACAACACTCGTCAGATAACACAGCAAGGAATACAACCTAAATTACGATATGACCGCTACTGTCACCGACAAATAAACAAAAATAGCAAGGAGTACAACCAAAAATTCGATATGACCACTACTGTCACAGATAAATGTCGCGCTAGTGTGTAGATAAGGTGGAAAATAACCAAAATGAGGTAGATGTATGACGAAATAACAACCAAAATAATCATATTCCATGGCGTTAATCGTCAATGTTGTGTGTATCAGGGTAAAATTTGGATCTCATTAAAGAAGATTTATTTGAGATAATCTCCGTGTGTATCCATAGCATTAGTTTTTAAAATGTTCATGTCACTAAAAATTCGTTCAACCTCTGCATTACTGAGTGGTAATACCAAAAACTAAATACAAATTAGTAAAAGTAAAATTTTGAGTAAAAAAGCGCAAGACAAAAGCCACGAAGCTAAACCGAAAATTATGAAGCTAAAGAACAAAAAAAAGAAGCTAAATCTAGCCTTGAAAAGGCTAACCTGGCAACACTGGTGCCAGTTAGTTCCATTTTTACAAAAGTTCTTTGAGACCCTAATCTTAATGCAAATCAGTTTTTATAACAAAACAAGTAAGGAAAGCTGTCTTCGGCTGTGCCGAAGGCTAAATACCTTTCATGAATAAGCGTTACGATTTTCACGGTTTGATCCCCAGTACAGCCTGTGTGAATTTAACTTTAGCTCATACCGAAATTATCGGAGCTATCGATTATATGGGGACGATGTGTTATATTGGTTCAATCTCATTGATTTTTAGCATCGACATTCCACATTCTAAAATAGCAACATTTACGAAATTTCACGTTCCTACCGATATAATTACAGAAGTTATCTACCAAAATCCGTTTATCGGAACAATCGATTGTATGGGGGCTATGTGAAATATTTATCCCATTTCAATGATTTTCAACATCGATATTTTACATATAAAAATAGCGATGCTTCCAAAATTTCGCGTTCCTATGTGTTTAATTACAGGACTTATAGCCCAAAATCCGCTTATCGGAATAATCGATTGTATGGGAGCTATGTGAAATATTTATGCCATCTCAATGATTTTCAACATCGATATTTCGCATATAAAAATAGCGATACTTCCAAAATTTCACGTTCCTACCTATATAATTACAGGAGTTATCTACCAAAATCCGTTTATCGGAACAATCGATTGTATGGGGGCTATGTGAAATATTTATCCAATCTCGATGATTTTCAACATCGATATTTCACATATAAAAATAGCAATACGTCCAAAATTTCACGTTCTTAAGTGTTTAATTACAGGAGTTATAGCCCAAAATCCGTTTATCGGAATAATCGATTGTATGGGAGCTATGTGAAATATTTATCCCATCTCTATGAGTTTCAACATCGATATTTCACATATAAAAATAGCAACACTTACAAAATTTCACGTTCCTACGTGTTTAATTACAGGAGTTATAGCCCAAAATCCGCTTATCGGAATAATCGATTGCATGGGAGCTATGTGAAATATTTATGCCATCTCAATGATTTTCAACATCGATATTTCGCATATAAAAATAGCGATACTTCCAAAATTTCACGTTCCTACCTATATAATTACAGGAGTTATCTACCAAAATCCGTTTATCGGAACAATCGATTGTATGGGGGCTATGTGAAATATTTATCCAATCTCGATGATTTTCAACATCGATATTTCACATATAAAAATAGCAATACGTCCAAAATTTCACGTTCCTACGTGTTTAATTACAGGAGCTATAGCCCAAAATCCGTTTATCGGAATAATCGATTGTATGGGAGCTATGTGAAATATTTATCCCATCTCTATGAATTTCAACATCGATATTTCACATATAAAAATAGCAATACTTACAAAATTTCACGTTCCTACGTATTTAATTACAGGAGTTATAGCCCAAAATCCGTTTATCGGAATAATCGGTTGTATGGGAGCTATATGTTATATTGGTCCGATCTTGCTGGTTCCGACAAATGATTCCTATATTGGAAAATGGTGGCCGCATACCAAATTTCAGCCAAATATCTCAAAAACTGAGGGACTAGTTTGCGTTCAAACAGACAGACAGACAGACAGACAGACAGACAGACAGACAGACAGACGGACAGACGGACAGACGGACATGGCTAAATCAACTCATCTCGTCATTCTGATCATTTCGGTATACTTATTGATGGGTCTATCTCTTCTTCTTCTCATATTTACAAACATCGGACCAAAGTTATAATACCATTTCATGTTCATGAAAGGTATAAAAAGTACAGCTGAAAGAAGCAATACAAACGCTGGAAATGCCCATGTACGCTGTAATCACATACAAAGGAATTATGTATTGTAGTGAAATGCTTGCGCAAAATCTGGAAAACGCAAAAAGTGTAACTACAGAAAATTCTTTTTTGCATTGCTTTTTAAATGTTCATGTTTTTAAATTTGAGCTTTTTCCCGATGGAAGTTGCAATACGTTTGCAGTTATGAATAAAATTTTATTGCTGCGTCGATGAAAAGCAAAAACTTATCCATTTTAGTTGGAGTGTGGAGGATATTTAGTGCGGCAATTTTTCTTTTTTTTGCAGTGTTCAGTAATAAACAGCGACGCAAGTAAAGTAATTATAATTCATCCCAAGGGAGCGAAAATCTCCGTCTTCCACAGCTGTCGTAGACGTGTATCGATAGTTGTGGGTAGATAGGTAGGTACTTTCTGAAACAAAAATGTTTATTATTTTCCATGTCCTCAGGCCTATCAAGCACATATTCATGAGTTGCATTTGCTGAGATATGACTATATGCGAAATTTTTAATGTATCTTTCTAATGGCTGGTTTTCATTTGGTCAAAATGACTGACCTCAAAAACTGACTCAACTGCCACCATACCGATTTGGTGTCAAATGTGTTTTCATTATGACTTTAAAACTGGCAAGAAAATTCGCATTTAAATTGTGACGATAAAATCAGCTGTGCGCTCGTCCTATTACACACATTTGCCAACATGTTGGCAAATTTTTTTTGTGTGTCAAACGTTGAAAATTCCGCTGGCAAACTGAAATTCGATCGTTTTCACATGCATCATTTGATATGACAGTATTGTCAAAACTGACTACAAACGCGATTGACACAATCTGACAGCCGTTTTCATTGGTTTGACAACATTTGATGTCATATTTTGACCTAATGAAAACCAGCCATAACCCGAATAGCATTTGGAACCGGAATAGCATTTGGAAGATTCCTTTTAAATAAATCACCTTACTGAGTCTTTTTAGATCACTTTGAGTTATTCAAAAATGATTGATCACTTATATGATTAAAATAAGACTCGTAAACGACTCATCCGTATGCTTGAAAAATGATTTATTGAAATTTCAACCACAAAACGTAGAACGATCACAAATTGATCATAATGGGGATGGAAAGATTATGTAAAATTGTTTGGCTTTGCTTTTAACGACATAATTTTTCAAAACAAATCAAGACTTTAAAAACTTCCCTGCAATTTACAAACCTTAATATCAAATTTTATTTGGACAGCTGTAAGCAAATTTAGAGTAGGTAGACATTTACATATATGTATGTATGAATATAACAAAATAAAATAAAACAATCTTCTCTAAAGGATTAATCAATTGCCTGCATAAAGTCCAAAAAACCGGGTTTAGGATTGGCAATCTTGCATTGGAAATTATTCAACCAACACCACATTTTGTTGAAGGCGTCACCCAAAGCGGAATAAAAAATCCAAAACACTTATAAAATAAATACGCGTAATACCTTCCACTCCAACGGTGGCAACCAGCGGAACTGTATCACATGGTGCACGGGGAAATATCCCTGCAGTCAACTTAACTAGTTTTATACTAATCAAATACCAGTCAGCCGGGCGGCCTCAACTAGTTCGAGTTCTGTAATTTTTCCATATTAGCAACTGGTATTTTTAACACGGCGATGTCCTACGAGATGGCAATTGTCCTTCTCTACATCAGCACCATACCAATTGGCTGACTAGTCCTCTGCATCAGGAATATACCAGTTGATATACTTGTTATTATACACATCAGTATCATACCATTTAAGATACTATTTCGTATATACGTCAGGATTGTACCAGTTGGCAGACTAGTTCATATATACATCAGAATAATACCAGTTGGCAGTCTAGTTCATATATACATCAGAATCATACTAGTTGAAAGACTAGTTCATATATGCATCAGAATCATAACAGTTGGCAGACTAGTTCATATATGCATCAGAATCATACCTGTTGACAGACTACTTCTTATTTGCATCAGAATCATACCAGTTGACAGACTAGTTCATATATGCATCATAATCATACCAAATAACAGACTAGTTAAAAAAATCTTCGGAATCATACCAGTTGTCATACTAGTTCATATATGCGTCAGAATCATACCAGTTGATATATTAGTTCATTTATGCATCAGAATCATACCAGTTCACATACCAGTTCACTTATGCATCATAATCATATCAGTTGACATACTAGCTCAAATTTGCATCAGAAATATACCATTTGACATACTAGTTCATATATGCATCAGAATATTACCAGTTGATATACTAGTTCATATATACATCAGAATCATACCAGTTAACATACTGCTCAGTCTATGCGGCAGGACATACTAATCATTATGCCCATTCAGATCGTACCACTTGTCATACTAGTCCACGAATTTGACATTCATTCCAGTTGGTATACTAGTCGGTCTATGCACCAGTATCATAGTCAGCCTCTACATCAGCAATATACCAGTTTATTCTTTAGAAAGCAGCGACTATTTGTATTTACCCAAACACGAAAAAGCATCTGTGAATTACAAGGTAAAGAAGAAGCAGTTACAAGAGACAAAGAAAGGCAATTGTCCTCTTCTGCATCAGCACCATACCAATTGGTATACTAGTCAGCCTCTGCATCAGCATTATACCAGTTTATATAGTAGTTCATACACAGCCAAAAATGAGCTAAAGGCTCTGAGTTCGATTCTCGGTAAAGTTGACACAAGTTTTTTTTTCTATATTTTTTAAATTATGTTGTTTATTGTATTTTAATTTAATTATTGAATTCAACTTGCAATGGCTCCTTTCAAATTCCGCGTTCGTCAAGTTTGATTATATATTGTATTAAACTTTGTAGGATCCACTTTCTTTCAATGTTTTTTTAAACGTAAAGCGAAGCGAAATTTTTGCAAATGCTCAAAAACGAGGCGCGCATTTGTCAAAGTTTTATGTAATTGGGGCTTTGGAGTTGTATTTTTAGGTAAGGTAAATTAAGGTTACTCAAGGTTAAGTTTGTCGTCCACTGCGGAGTTCCGGTCCCACATATGTATATATAGATAAGAGTAAGTCTTATTTTTACATCAAAAAGAGTCAAAGTAAGACTGCTTTCATGCTGGGCCATACACTCGAGTTAAAGGAGCATTGTTAGAGTCAATTTATATTGTTGTTGTCAATATATTCAAGTTTATGCCGCAACGTAAAAAATGGCGGTTATATACCAACAGGTTGTCATAACCTCTAACGAGACTTTTGCCGAACTTCTCTTCCAACTTATAGTGTGCTTCTTTGATTTTTGTTGGGATTTTCCACATAGTAGTATCCCGGGACTGACACTCCTAAACCGACACCGTTACTCCTCCTCGAACCACTTAGATGACTTTATGAAGGCCATCAAGTCCTTTATGTCCAGTTCAGCGGTCTGGTTTAGGCTATCCAGGAAGGGAACTCCCAAAAAGCGCGTTCTCGCGCCGCTTAAGACCGGGCAGTTGCAGATGAGGTGCTTCACCGTTTCCTCTTCCTCATCATCTTTGCAGCTCCTACAGCATCGTCGGAAGGGCACACCTTCTGCGTGCCTACCAATAAAGCAGTGCCCAGTTAGAACACCTATTAATATGGAGATTTCTCTCCTCTCCAAGGGTGCCGGACATCCAAACCAACCTGGCCAAAATGGGATTATAAAAGATATAGAGGGATCATAAAAGATCTGAATACAGTTACTTCAACAAAAAATACCGTTCAAACAACCAAAATTTGGTCAACTTCAGGATAACAGCACGAGATTGTAGATTTTACCAGTGCCTTTTTACCACGCTTTTATTAGGTTCACTTGTATGTTTGTTTGTTTGCTTGCTTGTATGTATGTAACTCTCGTTCGGTTTAAGCCCCAGTGGCCCGAAAACCTTAAAATTTCCCTACAATATTGGTATCAAACGAAAGGGGAAGGCCCCTGGTTTCATTTGGACTTCGATATATTTCGATAAATTTATCGATAACTGAGTTATCGGTCAAAATATGATTGCCCAAAAACCTAAAAAATCCCTACAATATGGGTATAAAACGAAAGGGGAGGGCCCCAGGTTTCATTTTGACATCGACATATTTCGATAAATTTATCGATAACTGAGTTATCGGTCAAAATATGATTGCCCAAAAACCTAAAAAATTCCCTACAATATACGTATCAAACGAAAGGTGAAGGCCCCAGGTTTCATTTGGACATCGACATATTTCGATAACTGAGTTATCGGTCAAAATATGATTGCCCAAAAACCTGAAAAATTCCCTACAATATGGGTATAAAACGAAAGGGGAGGGCCCCAGGTTTCATTTTGACATCGACATATTTCGATAAATTTATCGATAACTGAGTTATCGGTCAAAATATGATTGCCCAAAAACCTAAAAAATGCCCTACAATATGGGTATCAAACGAAAGGTGAAGGCCCCAGGTCTCATTTGGACTTCGATATATTTCGATAAATTTATCGATAACTGAGTTATCGGTCAAAATATGATTGCCCAAAAACCTAAAAAATTCCCTACAATATGGGAATCAAACGAAAGGGAAAGGCCCCAGGTTTCATTTGGACTTCGATATATTTCGATAAATTTATCGATAACTGAGTTATTGTCAAAATCTGAGGCCAAATGCCTTCAAATTTTCTAACAATATGGGTATCAAACGAAAGTGGAAGTCCAGAGGTTTCGTTTGGACTGCTGTATTTTTCGATATATTTATCGATAATTTCATAGGACATTTGACTAAAAAGTAAAAAATAAATATAGTTTAAAAAAACTAAAACTCACGCTTTTAGAGAGTATTGAACTAAAAATTTGAAAATAATTTTAAAAACCCTACACAGTAGTATTGTGGAAAAAGCGTGGTCCGCTTTTTGCCATAATTTTCGTATATCGACGCTCGACGCTTTTCCCACATAATGCTAGTTTCTTTACTGCGCTTTCATTAGCTTAACTTGTACATACATTCATATGTATGTTTGCTTATTTGTATGTAACTCTACTTCAATCTACCCGATAGTGGCATATGACTGTCACAAAAACCTTAAAATGTGCCTTCAATATGGGTGTCAAACGATAGGAGGTTGCATTTGGACTTCGATATATTTATCGATAACTAAGTTATCGGTCATAATGCCTACTGCCTGTATCAAACGAAAGGGAAGGTCCACAGCTTTCTATTGGACTTTGGAATATTTCGATATATTTATCGATAACTGAGTTATCCGTCAAAATGAGGTTGTCCAATAATATTGAAAATTGCCTACAATATGGGCATCAAACTGCGGTATACTTCGATATATATATCGACTACTTCATAACACATTTAACTAAAAAGTAAAAATAAATATAGTTTAAAAAGCGAAAACACGCGCTTTTAAAGAATATTGCACTAAAAAGGTAAAAATAATTTAAATAAAAAACGAAGATTATGGAACAAAGCGGACCACGCTTTTTCCACAATACTACTGTGTAGGGTTTTTAAAATTATTTTCAAATTTTTAGTTCAATACTCTCTAAAAGCGTGACTTTTAGTTTTTTTTAACTATATTTATTTCTGTGTATATACACAAGAAATATAGCAGTTGACATACCAGATCATATATACATCAGCATCATATTTCTCCCGTGATATCACAAAACCAAGTAAGTGTCAGTTACTTGGTTTCGTCGTTCTACGAATTTTCGGAATCCCGTTAAAAAAATCTATCAGGGACATCGATCCGTGTCTTCCTATCTTGTTTCTAAGTACCTTAAACTAAAAAAGTTATAAAACCAAGTAACTTAAAATGCACTGAATCAGGAATATAGTTCACAACAAAACCAAGTAACTCGTGTTCTTTTTTTAGTAACTAAAAATTTTACAACAAATACTAGGCTTTTTTACAAAAGCTCATTATAAATCAATTTCTAATCGTCACTATAATTTCCTCTTTTAGTTTCGATCTCCTATTAATGCAAACCCCATTAAAAATCATTTGTTAATCAAGAATTATTAGAATTTCCTAAAAAAATGTATGTGATTCTTTCACAAAACCAAGTAACTTTTTAAGATGCTTGATTTATCTTATTGTTATAACAAAAGTATTTGGGATAATTTTAAAGTTAATGCAGGGATAAAGCTAGGGAATATTATGTGATTTCAGCTTAGCATCAGATGGCGAACCAGAACACATTTTGCAGGATAAGTAAGGACTTTTATACTATATCTGAAGGTAGTGGTAGTGTAAGAGAACTTTTTAGTCTTGAGTCAGACGCAGGCCAAGAGTTTCTTTTTCCTCAAGTGCAGCCAACTATCGGGGAGGTCTAATCTTGGCTTGACGGATGGTGAGAATCAAGAAAGTACATTCAACCAGGTTTCATCATTGTTTATTGGCGCTTAACAGCCTAGGCAATTTTGGCCGCTTCGTATCAACCCACGCCAGTCGTTCCTTTTTAGCGACAACTTACGCCAATTGAAAACACCAAGGGAGTTCAGGTCATCCTCCATTTGTTGTTTCCATTCAGTCGAAGTCTCCCCCTTCCTCTTCTGACCAATTCGGGTGCCGATAGGAAAACTTTCTTTGGGCTTTAATTCGCTGAACTATGGTCAGGTCTGCGTAAAGTTCGTACAGCTCATCGTTAAATTTCCATCGATACTCGCCTTGGCATCACGGAACGGACCATTAATAATCCGGAGAACTTTTCTCTGAATTACTTCAAGTGCCAACTCATCTTCTCTTGACACTGTCCATGATTCCGAGCCGTACGTTAGGACTCGTATGATGAGAGACTTATATAGCGTGAACTTTGTCTGTCGAGAGAGGACTCTACTTCTCAATTGCCTACTTACTCCGAAGTAACACTTGTTGGCGAGATTGATTCTCCTTTGGATTTTGACTATCGAGGAGATTAACAAGGAAAATTTTGTGTGAGACCCAAAAAATAAGAAGGATTTGCTTCCGACATGCAATTTCGCTTTTATATGAAAGTGCACAAGAAACCCAAGTAACTATAAACTTGCTTGGATTTGTCGTGAAACAAAATTTTTTTTTGTATGAAAGCCAAAAATCGTAACAATATAAAATCAAAGTTACTTGGAAGTTACTTGGGTTTGTTCTGAAACAAAAACTTTTTTTGTATGAAAGGCGAAAATCGTGTTTTTTATAAACTCTGTAACTCTTTTTCTTGGCCAATAAATCCATAACAACGTCGCAAAAAACTCCTTGCCCATGTGCATAAAAAAACTTTGGGGTCTTATCTTGTCATAATTGAAAAAGTTGTATAAACAAGTTGATTTTTTCCGGAGATATAGGCTGCTACGCAAACCCTTAATTTCCCAACATTTTGAAAAAACTAGTTACTTGGTTTTGTTGTATCACGGGAGATTTGTATTTAGCCACACACGAAAAAGCATCTGTGAATTACAAGAGAAAAAAAGAAGCAAACCAAAAATTTCAAATAATGTTTGCATAGTACCATGTACTACAATAGATCGTACTAATGGTTGCGGTGTAATAAGGCCTTATAATAATAATGTAGTATGAAATGGAATTTTTCTAATTAGTATTTTTCTAAAATAGATTAGGCTTTTTCTGACTACACCTTTTTCAGTTTATATTCAGAAAGTAACAATTTATATTTAGAAAATTACAATTCATATTCAGGATTTCCATTTGATATTCAGAAAAATACAATTGACATTCAGAAAATTACAATTGATATTCAGAAAACTTTCTGAATATAAACTGAAAAAGATGTAGTATAATTTCAACCCGAGATTCATACATACTTGCATACTAGTACGAACCAGGATTTTTGTGACAAGTATGATTTCGCCCAGCAAATTATAGTTGTATACTAGTATGTTTTCTGATTAGATTGGCATTTATTGGTTTAAGGGTAATCAGCAAAGAACTAGTATAAAAACATTCATAAAATGTATAGTAAACGAGCTAGGTGTCTGCTGAGTAGTTTGGAATTGATTAGTTGGAAGGTATTCAGAAATTAACTGGTATGAATACACCACAAAATGTTTAGGCGTAGAACTATAATGTTGCTGAGTAGTTTGGCATTGACTGGTTTAAAGCTAATCAGAAATGAACTAGTATGAATACACCACAAAATGTATGGTCAATGAACTATATTATTTGCTGAGTAGTTCGACATTGACTGGTTTAAAGGTGATCAGAAATGAACAAGTATGAATACACCACAAAATGTATGGTCAATGAACTATATTATTTGCTGAGTAGTTCGACATTGACTGGTTTAAAGGTGATCAGAAATGAACTAGTATGAATACACCACAAAATGTATGGTCAATGAACTATATTATTTGCTGAGTAGTTCGACATTGACTGGTTTAAAGGTGATCAGAAATGAACTAGTATGAATACACCACAAAATGTATGGTCAATGAACTATATTATTTGCTGAGTAGTTCGACATTGACTGGTTTGAAGGTGTCCAGAAATGAACTAGTATGAATACACCACAAAATGTATGGTCAATGAACTATATTATTTGCTGAGTAGTTCGACATTGACTGGTTTAAAGGTGATCAGAAATGAACTAGTATGAATACACCACAAAATGTATGGTCAATGAACTATATTATTTGCTGAGTAGTTCGACATTGACTGGTTTAAAGGTGATCAGAAATGAACTAGTAGGAATACACCACAAAATGTATGGTCAATGAACTATATTATTTGCTGAGTAGTTCGACATTGACTGGTTTAAAGGTGTCCAGAAATGAACTAGTATGAATACACCACAAAATGTATGGTCAATGAACTATATTATTTGCTGAGTAGTTCGACATTGACTGGTTTAAAGGTGATCAGAAATGAACTAGTAGGAATACACCACAAAATGTATGGTCAATGAACTATATTATTTGCTGAGTAGTTCGACATTGACTGGTTTAAAGGTGTCCAGAAATGAACTAGTATGAATACACCACAAAATGTATAGTCAATGAACTATATTGTTTGCTGAGTAGTTTGGCCTTGACTGGTTTGAAGCTAATCAGCAATGAACTAGTATAAATACACCACAAAATGTATAGTCAGTGAACTATATTGTTTGCTGAGTAGTTCGACATTGACTGGTTTAAAGGTGATCAGAAATTAACTGGTATGAATACACCACAAAATGTTTAGGCGTAGAACTATAATGTTGCTGAGTAGTTTGGCATTGACTGGTTTAAAGCTAATCAGAAATGAACTAGTATGAATACACCACAAAATGTATGGTCAATGAACTATATTATTTGCTGAGTAGTTCGACATTGACTGGTTTAAAGGTGATCAGAAATGAACTAGTATGAATACACCACAAAATGTATGGTCAATGAACTATATTATTTGCTGAGTAGTTCGATATTGACTGGTTTAAAGGTGATCAGAAATGAACTAGTATGAATACACCACAAAATGTATGGTCAATGAACTATATTATTTGCTGAGTAGTTCGACATTGACTGGTTTAAAGGTGTCCAGAAATGAACTAGTATGAATACACCACAAAATGTATGGTCAATGAACTATATTATTTGCTGAGTAGTTCGACATTGACTGGTTTAAAGGTGATCAGAAATGAACTAGTATGAATACGCCACAAAATGTATGGTCAATGAACTATATTATTTGCTGAGTAGTTCGACATTGACTGGTTTAAAGGTGTCCAGAAATGAACTAGTATGAATACACCACAAAATGTATAGTCAATGAACTATATTGTTTGCTGAGTAGTTTGGCCTTGACTGGTTTGAATCTAATCAGCAATGAACTAGTATAAATACACCACAAAATGTATAGTCAATGAACTATATTGTTTGCTGAGTAGTTGGACATTGACTTGTTTAAAGGTGATCAGAAATTAACTGGTATGAATACACCACAAAATGTATAGTCAGTGAACTATATTGTTTGCTGAGTAGTTGGACATTGACTGGTTTAAAGTTGATCAGAATGAACTAGTATGAATACACCACAAAATGTATGGTCAATGAACTATATTATTTGCTGAGTAGTTCGACATTGACTGGTTTAAAGGTGATCAGAAATGAACTAGTATGAATACACCACAAAATGTATGTTCAATGAACTATATTATTTGCTGAGTAGTTCCACATTGACTGGTTTAAAGGTGTCCAGAAATGAACTAGTATGAATACACCACAAAATGTATAGTCAATGAACTATATTGTTTGCTGAGTAGTTTGGCCTTGACTGGTTTGAAGCTAATCAGCAATGAACTAGTATAAATACACCACAAAATGTATAGTCAATGAACTATATTGTTTGCTGAGTAGTTGGACATTGACTGGTTTAAAGGTGATCAGAAATGAACTAGTATGAATACACCACAAAATGTATAGTCAGTGAACTATATTGTTTGCTGAGTAGATCGCCATTGACTGGTTTAAAGGTGATCAGAAGTGAACTAGTATGAATACACCACAAAATGTTTAGTCATTGAACTATATTGTTTGCTGAGTAGTTTGGCCTTGACTGGTTTAAAGGTGATCAGAAGTGAACTAGTATGAATACACCACAAAATGTATAGTCATTGAACTATATTGTTTGCTAAGTAGTTTGGCCTTGACTGGTTTGAGGCTAATCAGCAATGAACTAGTATAAATACACCACAAAATGTATAGTCAATGAACTAGAATTTTCGCTGAGTAGTTTGGCATTGACTGGTTTTAAAACTAATCAACAATGAACTGGTATGCATATGCCACAAAATGGTTAGTCAATGAACTAGTATGTTTGCTGAGTAGTTCGGAATTTGACTGCAGGGTAACTACAAAAACGAGTATACAAAAATTATTGATCTCGCAAATACCAATGGCTTTGACAAAAAACTCATCGATAAACTTATAAAAAAACATTCCAATTTACATTACAAAAACAATTTAACTACTCTCTTCGCTCAAAATAAAGAAATTAAAACAAAAAAATTAACACGCATACCATTTACTTATTTTCCTGCTATCACCAATAATTTAACAAATATATTTGAAAAGAATGAAATGAAAATAGTTTACACAAACAACAACAAACTTAAAAACATTTTGGGCTCCACTAAAGATATTGTCCCAACGCTTGAACGAAGCGGCATTTACCAAATCAGCTGTATGGGCTGCGAGGAAAAATATATTGGACAAACTAGAAGGCAAATCTCTGTTCGCTTCAAAGAGCATGTAAACCACGCTAACAACAAACAAATCCATCGATCCGCAGTAGCAGCGCACATTCAGAGCGCAAACGATGACAACCCAACAAAGCACAGCATCGGCACTGTAGAAGAGAGTGTTCGCTTATTAAAAGCTGTACACAACAACAGAAAGTTAGACGCCTACGAATCTCTCTACATCACCAAAACCAAGAATGCCATGGATTCTGAGTCAGAATTTCTGACAACGGGAATATAAACTCTCCCCTTTTTTCTTTAATTTAATACTGACATATGTACATATTTACATTGTTTTATAATTGTTGTAACTACGCCAATATTTGTTTCTTATGTTTTTTGTATATATTCTTGGCTCCTTTGTTTTAGTAGCGCGTCGCTGATGATGGGCAGCAGGTCTGTCCGAAATGCATTTGTTGTGCCAAATAAAAAATATATGTTTTAGTGACTCAGTGTTTTTTATTTGACAAACTGATTTTGTAGTCAATAAAGGAAGAAAAAATACACTGAACCAAAAAGGTACATATTTTCTACGAAAAAGTACATATATTTCACGAAATTTTTTCATTAAAAGCTCTCCAAAGAACGCTTTCGTAGAATTTAAGAACAAAAATTCGTAAATACTCATGTCAAACAAAATTTTAATAATAATACTTAAAATCTAAGAACTCATTCTTAGAATCTACGAACTTATTCTTAGAATATGTCAATACATACTAAGACCTCATTCTTAGAACGTATGAAAAGATTCTTAAATTGTACGAACTCATTCTTAGAATATGATAATCCATTTATTAATTATACGACCTTATGCATATAATGTATGAAAAGATTCTTAAATTGTACGAACTCATTCTTAGAATATGTCAGTCCATTCATAAATTATACGACCTCATTCTGGGAATGTATGAATCCATCCTTAAATTTTATGAACTCATTCTTAGAATCTGACAATCCATTTATAAATTGTACGAACTCGTTCTTAGAATGTATGAATCCATTCTTAAATTTTATGAACTAATTCTTATAATAAACGAACCCATTCCTAGAAAAACCAAAAAACGAAGCATATTATCCATGAAAGTTTTATTATTATTGTTAAATATTATTTACAAAAGAATAGTATTTAAAAGTAGTAACAAAAATTTACCAAAGTACATAGTTTTTATATATCGTCGTTCTTAACGAAGACTAACACGGTTCGTTGTTTGCGTTTAAGACTAGCACGGTTCGTTGTTATCGTGGAAGAGTAGCCCACTTCGTTCTCTAGGTGGAAGACTAACACACTTCGTTTTCTGCGTGGAAAACTAGCATAGTTCGCATAGAACTGAAGCGTGTTAGTCTTCGACGCAGAGAACTAAGTGTGCTAGTTTTCCACGCAAAACAACGAGCCGTGCCGTGTATCTCTAACTTTTTTGAGCAGCATTTTTGGTTTACATGAGTTTTTGTTTTTTTGTTTTTTTTGCTGCTTGTTATGAGTTTGTCTGCCCTTTTTTTCTTATCTCTTCTGATGATACTTACATATATTTTAACTTTTTTTATAATTTTTTGTGTGTAGTTTGTTTTTGTATTATTAAATTTATCTTTTAATATTTAAGTGTTTTTTTTTTTAATTTTTAATATAGCTTTACTTTTGTTAATTTCAAAATTAATTCCAGCCTCCGCCAGTTTGCTGTTGGTATACTTCAATAGTGTCACCTTCTTCCATTTCCAATGATGTTGTCGTATCATTTTCTTTTATGGGTTGACCATCAAAGTGAAACCGTACCACTTGCATGGATAGACCCGCTCTATCGCAATAAGCATTCATAAGCTTCCTCAAGCTTGTGTGTTTCTTGATCTTAAATTGTCTTGACCCAATACTTTCAAATTGATGTGTTCTGTTTCACCCTTCTTTTGATCAGACAATTTTGTTGCGGGATTTTTCACTTAGTTAATTTAATCGGTGCAAATTTTAACGCTTTCTTCTTTCCTCTTTGTTACTTGATGAATGAAAAATTTTTCACAGTGACAGCTGTCTGCTCAGGTAAGAAAATGTTGGTTCAATCTATGACACTTTCATAAAATACATATAAGAAATAGTTCTTAAAATCTACGAAACAAGTTCTAAATAATAAGCAAAAGTTTTTATAATCATATAACGTACGTAATTTCTTAAAATTTAAGAACATATTCGTAACATTTAAGAATAAATTCAGCCAAAAAATTAATCAATTTTATTTCTTATATTTTATGAACTAAGTCCTGACGTTAATACAATTTAACGTATTTTTTCATATAAAATAAGAATTTTTTCTTAAATTATATGTAAATTTTCTTAGATTCTAAGAAAAAATCAGCGTGAACTTCTATGAAACTTTGTTCGTAAAAAACATGTACGTTTTTGGTTCAGTGTAAAAAAGAAAATATTTTAAGTGAATAAATCATATAGCGAGTATATGGCTGGTATTAAAAACCTGGTACCTAAAATACGTAATTTTTATCCTTTTTTCCCAATTTTAGCTGGCTGTGGCGTCTTCACTGTTTTAAGTAGACACTAAATTTCTTTCATAAATTAAGGATACATATCCTAGAAGAAACTAGCCCATCCATCGGCTAAGTAAACTCACTCCTTATAGATAAACTAGCAGACCCGGCAGACGTTGTCCTGCTCAAACATTAACTTGTTTCCATTTATAAAAGGTGACTCACCCTCCTCATTTCAGCTCCACAACCTTCTTCCTGTCCACTCCACCTTCTTCCTTTTCATATGCTTTTCTCTTTTCAAATTGTTTTTCTATTTGTCATCCATAACCCTATCCCTTTCATTCGATACTCATATTGTACTAATACCATCGAGGGCCCCTCCTGGTTGACATTTTAATCAATATTTCGAAAACGAGGTCTCATTTTCCACTGAAAACTGCACCATTTAAAACACTTATCGATACCTTTCATTTCATGCCCATACTAAATGAACACTTAATAAAGTTACCCTGGTTCACGTTTTGAGCGATATCTCCAAAACCTTTTCAAACCTTTATTTTTTAGCGTATAACCATCTCGGGCTGGTACAAAATCTACCTTCCGAATTTAATTTTATTATGTCCAGCCGGTATCAAAAAGATGCTAGCACAGATTTATGTTAATATTTCAGAGTTTTTGCGCAACCACATTTAGACAGATAACTCTGTTATGGATAAATATGTATATCGAAATGACCCGAAATCTAAATGGAAGCTGTGGTTTTCCCCTTTCGTTTGATATCAATTTTGTGCGAATATTCCAAAGTTTACGCGCAACCACATTTTGACCGATAACTCTGTTATCGATAAATTAATCGTAATGGACCGGAGTGCAAATGAAAGCTGTGGTCTCCCACTTTTGTTTGGTACCAATCTTGTGCGAATAATCCAAAGTTTACGCGCAATCACATTTTGACCGATAACTCTGTTATCGATAAATATGTATATCGAAATGAACCAAAGCCCAAATGAATATATTGTGACGAATTCGATTATTCCTTGATTATTTTCCCTGAGTTCGATCACTGTACGTTAAATAAAACACTCCGATTCTGTTTAATAAGTAGTACGCTTTATTCAGTACTAAAAACCGTAGTACAATATCGCGGGTTAATTTACTGTTCAGTACTTCACTGTACAACACTTCAAAATAAACTGATTGATTTGCGTTGTCTTTGCGCGGTTTATATACCCTAGCATACAGCAGCTTCACAACCTAGAAATGTCTACACATTTCTGGTTTAATCGCGCAACCGTGTTCTCGAAACGTTTATCTATCGCCATCTCCTCTTTGTGCCACATTCGCAAACCTGCCTCTCGCGCTCACAGCTATTGTTGTGCTATTGACGCTAATGATGGAAATACGCTAGAGTTGGGAGATGAGCGATTCTTGAGAACATTCGCCACTCTGCCCTCCACCTAAGTCTGATCGTCCCGATCAGACACATTTCCCGATCCAAACGTTGCTAGTCTCTCCAGATGAACCACCTTCATTTTGTTTCGTGGTCTTCCAACAGTTTGTATGCGGTAGACAACATCATTTATCCGCTTTATTACTTTATATGGGCCTTCCCAGTTACATTGCAGTTTTGGGGACAAACCTTTCTTTCGTTGTGGGTTGTATAACAGCACTAAATCCCCTTCTTTAAAACCTTCCGAGTTGATGGCTTTGTCGTATCTGGCTTTCATCTTATCACTCATGATCTTCGTCCGTTGTCTTACAAGATCGTGTATTTCTCTCATTTCTTCTTCCAAGATGCTAGTGGATTTCCTGGCATTTATTCCTTCATCAGCATTTATCCCAAACTTCAAGTCAGCTGGCAACCGCAGATCATTCCCAAAAGTTACTTTTGCCGGAGTCTGACCCGTTGTTTCATGTATTGCCGAGCGATATGCCATCAGGAACAAGGAGATGTGCGTATCCCAATCTTTCTGGAACTTATCCACTACTTTCCTCATGTGCTCTTCCAAGGTTCGATTGAAACGTTCCACCATACCATCTGACTGAGGATGCAATGCAGTTGTTCGAGTTTTCCGAATACCCAATATCTTGCACATTTCTTGGAACACGACTGATTCGAAATTCCTGCCTTGGTCAGAATGTAACTCCATCGGTACACCAAACCTCGCTATCCAATTGTTAGTGAACGCCTCTGCAATGGTTTCTGCCTCTTGATTTGGAATCGGGTAAACTTCTGGCCATTTGCTGAAATAGTCCATAACAACTAATACGTACTTGTTCCCGAGTTTGCTAGTAGGAAATGGGCCAGCTACATCCATGGCAATCCTCTCAAACGGTGCACCTGTGTTGTACTGCTTCATCTGTCCATGACTTCTCGACTTCGGACCATTTGCTTTGATGCACACCTCACAGTTGGCAATCCACTCCGCGATCGACTGCCGGCAACCAACCCAATAGAATCTCTGCTTGACTTTCTCCAACGTTTTCGTGACTCCGAGATGACCTCCACTTGGGCCATTATGTAGCTCATTCAAAACATCAGAGATTTTCTTCCTTGGGACAACTACCAGCTTCCGAGCGCATTGACCATCTTCGCTTTCCCATACTCTATGTAAGCAACCTGATACCAATTTCAGACTGTTCCACTGTGCCCAATATGACTTGGCAACAGGACTCTCTGCTGACATCTCCTCTCTTGTTGGTCGTTCGTTTTGCTCGATTCCTTGCATCACACGTACCAGATCTGGGTCCTCTAGCTGATGCTTCCTTAGTTGATCCATGTTCCATTCGTCCGTAGATGTTATAGTCATTAGCCGCACATCTATAACATCTTCCTTGGCCTCAGCTTTCGAACAATGCTTGCATTCTAGGTTACATGGTCGCCGGGACATTGCATCAGCATTGCCGTGGTTGCTGCCTTTGCGATGCTCTATGGAAAAGTCATAACTTTGTAGTCGCTCTATCCACCGTGCCAATTGACCTTCTGGATTACGGAACTGCAAGAGCCATTTCAAGGCTGCATGGTCTGTTCTGACGTGAAATCGCTGTCCATAGAGATACTTGTGGAAATGCTTGATGCACTCCACCAATGCCAGTAGTTCTCTCCGTGTTACACAATAGTTCCTTTCGGGCTTCCCAATTGTGCGGCTATAGTACGCCACTACCTTCTCCTGCCCATCGACAATCTGTGACAAAACCCCTCCAATCGCGTAACCGCTCGCGTCTGTATCCAAAATAAATGTTGAGCCTGGGATTGGATACGCTAGCATTGGGGCAGTGCACAGCCGTTCCTTCAAGGTTTGGAAAGCCACTTCATGTTCCTTCTTCCAATCAAATGACATATTCTTCCTGGTCAACTCATGAAGGCTACTGGCTACGCTGGCGAAATTCGGTACAAATCGACGATAATACGTGCACAGTCCGAGGAAACTTCGTAGCTCATGTAAATTTTTCGGTCTTGGCCAATCCTTTACTGCTTCGATCTTCTCTTTAGCAGTGCAAATTCCCTCCGTAGTAACCTTGTGACCTAAGTAACTTACTTCCTTCTTGAACAATGCACACTTTTTGGGACTTAATTTCAGACCGGCGCCAGCTATCCTTTGGAAAACTTCCTCCAAGTTCTTAAGGTGTTCCTCAAAGCTTTTTCCCAGCACGATGATGTCATCCAGGTACACCAAACATGTTTTCCAATGCAGTCCTTTCAATACTTGATCCATGAGTCTCTCAAAAGTAGCTGGAGCGTTACATAGTCCAAAGGGCATTACCGTAAATTGCCACAGCCCCTCTCCAATGCTGAAGGCTGTCTTTTCCTTATCCTCATCTTTCACCTCTACTTGCCAATAGCCGCTTTTCAAGTTCAGTGTTGAGAACCATTTCGTAGCAGATAGTGAGTCCAGAGTATCGTCAATTCTGGGTAATGGATAGCTGTCCTTTTTCGTTACTTCGTTCAACTTCCGGTAGTCCACACATTTTTCCATCCTTTTTCTTCACTAGCACTACCGGTGAGCTCCATGGACTAGCTGATGGTTCGATCACGCCGCTGTCACTCATTTCTTGTATAATTTCGAATATGGTAGAGTACTTTAGTAGAAGTTGGTTTGCCTTACTCTGGTGGTCTTCTTCGAGCTCTTGCGTCCACGCCGTGATATTATCTGATAGATTACTGTTGCTGGTAGAGACATTTCCCTGGAGCTGTTCACAGTTTATAATCACCTCCACCTCCTGACATTGTCCCAATATAGCTCCTTTGGAAAGCTTGATCGGCGATCGGAACTCATTTAGTACTCTTACCGGTATACGTCCATCTTGTTTTGTCATAGCCAGTGTTTTTCCTACTAGTATATCCGTCTTTGAATTGTTTGCTGCCTCGACAACCCACAATTTGTTTGTCCCATAATCTCCATCAATCCTTGCCCAAACGACTGCCTCCGACTTCGGTGGAATTTGTTGACTATCTTCCACGAGTACCCGCTTACTGGTGTACTTGTTCTCGTAACCATATTTGAGTGGCACATCCATGTTCTTATAGCTCATGGTCCTGTTTTGCATGTCGATCTTGATGCCTTGGTTGCTTAAGAAATCCACACCAACTATGATCTCATCAACAATATCTGCCACTATAAAATTGTGCAGTACGGTGACATTTCCAATTCCGATTTCACATGTTATTTCTCCTTGGACTTGAGTGTCCTCACCAGTCGTCGTACGCAATTTTGCTCCATGTAATGGCCTCACTTCTTTGTTGACTAAGTATCAATAGTCAGTAAGCGCTCTTTTCCGTCCACGAGTCCTCCAACAGTAACATTACTTGACTTCCTTCCGATCTGTGAGACAGAGATTATGGGGCATCCAATTGCGGGAGCCAGCCTACGCCCCTTGCGGCTGACCCTCTTTAGTTTAACGGTTGGTTGGATTGGGAGACTTGCTCATCTCCTTCAGCCTTGCGCTTACGTCCGCTTGCATTACTGGAATTATTGGAGCTAGATCCACAATAACGTGCAATATGACCAGATTTTCCGCACTTAAAGCACTTAATGGAGCCATCGCTTTTCTTCTGTACCCCATTCAATGCTTCCAAAATTTTGTCGATTTTGTTGAGCATGTGATACCGTCTCCGCAAATGATCTCTTTGGATTTGCATAGTTGGCCCGCTTCGTCTCCACGTCACGTATTCCATTTATGAAACTTTGGATTTTCACCCTCTCGATGTATTCCACTGGTGCGTCTGCGTTTGCTAGATGAGCCAACCTCTCGATGTCCGATGCAAACTCCTGTAATGTTTCGTTAGCCTTCTGGAAGCGATTCTGTAGCTCTATTTGATGTATCTGCCTTCTATGCTCGCTGCCGTAACGTCTTTCAACGGCCCCCATCAACGCTTCATAGTTGTTTCTTTCAGCGTCCGGAATAGTCTGTAAGATTTCGGCTGCAGGTCCTTTCAATGACACAAATAAAGCAGCGACTTTGTCCTCAGCGCCCCAGTTGTTCACAGCTGCTGTCTTCTCAAATTGTAGCTTAAATACCTGGAAAGGAACAGAACCGTCAAATGATGGGGTTTTTACCTTGGGTACGCTTGTGGAAACACTTGGACGATTCAGCTGCAACTCCTGGATACGACTTCTTAACGCATCCACCTCGGCTTCGACTTTCTCCTCAAGCTGCATTAGTTTCTCGTCCATGCGCGCCTCTAGTTTTGAGGACATACGTGCTTCCTGTTCCTCCAGCTGTGTAGACAACTGCAATATTTGAGATGCCATGTGCGTCTTCGTTTCCTCCCACTGAGATGCCAAGCGTGTCTCTTGTTGTTCCAACTTTGATGTCATGCGTGTCTCTTGTTGTTCCAACTGAGATGCCATGCTTGATGTTATGTTGTTTGACATCTGAGCCAAGGCAGCCAATAAAGAGTTTGTGTCCACATTTTCCACTGAATCCGGAGAATCCTTTCGCTCTTCTATTTTCGTCGCCTCATCCGCAAGCTGAAAAACGTGGTCGTCGACGTTGATTCCCTCTGCTTCTATAGCCTCTCGCAACCGTGATTGTAGCTCTGCTTTATTGCCCGTTGTTGACAATCCACGTCGTTCCAACTCGTTTTTGAGTTGCTGGATCTTCAACTCATTCAACTTTGCCATGTCCTTGTTATCCTTAAAATGTCCTTGTTATCCTTTTCAATGTCCTTGTTATCCTTTTCAATGTCCTTGTTATCCTTTTCAATGTCCTTGTTATCCTTTCCAATGCCCTTGTTATCCTTTTCAATGTCCTTGTATTTATTTAACAATACCGCTTCTGACACCAATTGTGACGAATTCGATTATTCCTTGATTATTTTCCCTGAGTTCGATCACTGTACGTTAAATAAAACACTCCGATTCTGTTTAATAAGTAGTACGCTTTATTCAGTACTAAAAACCGTAGTACAATATCGCGGGTTAATTTACTGTTCAGTACTTCACTGTACAACACTTCAAAATAAACTGATTGATTTGCGTTGTCTTTGCGCGGTTTATATACCCTAGCATACAGCAGCTTCACAACCTAGAAATGTCTACACATTTCTGGTTTAATCGCGCAACCGTGTTCTCGAAACGTTTATCTATCGCCATCTCCTCTTTGTGCCACATTCGCAAACCTGCCTCTCGCGCTCACAGCTATAGTTGTGGTAGTGACGCTAATGATGGAAATACGCTAGAGTTGGGAGATGAGCGATTCTTGAGAACATTTGCCACAATATAATCAGAGGAAAAGCCTTGAAGGACGAGATAGGTGCTTCGTTACCCGCTACGTTTCTCTTTCCAAGCTCATCCCACAGTTACATAGGTCTTAGAGCTCTGCCAATTGGCCACCAAACCACGGTTTCGTCCCTCCGACATATCCGTATGTTAGCCATGGAGTACGCCTATCGAAATGCATGAATTTTACTACATTGAACAAAATTATATGTGCAAGTGCTTTAAACAAACTGCACATACATGAGCGTGTGCATAAATATTTTGAATCAAAAACACACACACGTGTATGTGCTTTGTTTCAAAATGCACACTCACGTGCTGTGTGCTAAATCTTTTTACCACGCTTTTAGTAGGTTCACTTGTATGTTTGCTTGTTTGTATGTATGTAAACTCTCGTTCGGTCTAAGCCCCAGTGGCCCAAAAACCGTAAAATGTCCCTACAATATGGGTATCAAACGAAAGGGGAAGACCCCAGGTTTCATTTGGACCTCGATATATTTCGATAAATTTATCGATAACTGAGTTATCGGTCAATATATGATTTTGCCCAAAAACCTAAAAAATTCCTTACAACATGGGTATCAAACGAAAGGGGAAGACCCCAGGTTTCATTTGGACCTCGATATATTTCGATAAATTTATCGATAACTGAGTTATCGGTCAAAATGTGGTTGCCCGAAAACCTTAAAATTTCCCTACAATATGGGTATCAAACGAAAGGGGAAGACCCCAGGTTTCATTTGGACTTCGATATATTTCGATAAATTTATCGATAACTGAGTTATCGGTCAAAATGTGGTTGCCCGAAAACCTTAAAATTTCCCTACAATATGAGTATCAAACGAAAGGGGAAGACCCCAGGTTTCATTTGGACTTCGATATATTTCGACAAATTTATCGATAACTGAGTTATCGATCAAAATGTGGTTGCCCGAAAACCTTAAAATTTCCCTACAATATGGGTATCAAACGAAAGGGGAAGGCCCCAGGTTTCATTTGGACTTCGATATATTTCTATAAATTTATCGATAACTGAGTTATCGGTCAAAATGTGGTTGCCCGAAAACCTTAAAATTTCCCTACAATATGGGTATCAAACGAAAGGGGAAGACCCCAGGATTCATTTGGACTTCGATATATTTCGATAAATTTATCGATAACTGAGTTATCGGTCAAAATGTGGTTGCCCGAAAACCTCAAAATTTCCCTACAATATGGGTACTAAACGAAAGGGGAAGACCCCAGGTTTCATTTGGACTTCGATATATTTCGATAAATTTATCGATAACTGAGTTATTGGTTAAAATATGATTGCCCAAAAAACCTTTAAATTTCCCTACAATATGGGTACCAAACGAAAGGGGAAGGTCCCAGGTTTCATTTGGACATCGATATATTTTGATAAATTTATCGATAACTGAGTTTTCGTCAAAATGTGAGGCCCAAATAACTTAAAATTCCCTACAATATGAATATCAAACGAAAGGGACATTTGACTAAAAAGTAAAAAATAAATATAGTTTAAAAAAACTAAAACTCACGCTTTTAGAGTGTAATGAACTAAAAAGTTGAAAATAATTTTAAAACCCCTACACAGTAGTCTTTTGGAAAAAGCGTGGCCCGCTTTGTGCCATAATTTTGGTATATCGAGCGCAAGACGCTTGTCCCATATAATGCTAGTTTTTTTACTACTCTTTCATTAGCTTTACTTGTACATATGCACATTCATATTTATCGATAACTGAGTTATCGGTCAAAATAAGATTGTACAATAATATTGAAAATTGCCTACAATGTGGGTATCAAACGAAAGTGGAGGCCCAGAGGTTTCGTTTGCACTGCGGTATACTTCGTTATATTTATCGATTACTTCATAACACATTTAACTAAAAAGTAAAAAATAAATATACACTGAACCAAAAACGTACATGTTTTTTACGAACAAAGTTTCATAGAAGTTCGCGCTGGTTTTTCTTAAAATATAAGAAAAAATTCATAGAATCTAAGAAAATTTTCTTACAATTTATGAATGAATATATGCTTTCTGTGGATTTGTTTACATATTTTACGAAAAAGTAATTATATTCTAGGAAATGTTCGTAAATTTCTACGAAAAAGTTCTTTGGAGAGGTTTTAACGAACAATTCTTAAAATCTATGTACTTTTTCATTGGATACATGAACTTTTTTGGTTCAGTGTAGGTTAAAAAGCGAAAACACACGCTTTTAAAGAATATAGCACTAAAAAGGTAAAAATAAATTAAATAAAAAACGAAGATTATGGAACAAAGCGGACCACGCTTTTTCCACAAGACTACTGTGTAGGGGTTTTAAAATTATTTTCAACTTTTTAGTTCGTTACACTCTAAAAGCGTGAGTTTTAGTTTTTTTAAATTATATTTTTTTCTATAAACACACACGTCATGTGCAAGAGCAATAAATTTACTGAGCACTTGTTTGTGCAAATACGAACCCTGCTCTATACTCAAAGTAACTGATAGGTACACTGAGAGAAATGCATTGAATGTTGTGACAATATCGCTATTGATAGCGACGAGTTTGATGCAATATTCATTCAGAATGAGCGAGTTATCAAATATTATTTGCTCCCAATAAAAAGTAAAATGACATGTCAACCATTTCGATATGATATACTATTTTTTATATTTATGGATAGAATTACTAATAACGGCATGTCCATATCTATGGTCGTGATATGAATTTCTATTGTCGGTATATCCATATCCATATTTACTGCATAGTAATAATGGTAGAGACAGCGCATTAATATATATTGGCGAAATGTAAATTTTTCTGGGACGCATAATCATAATAGTTCATCAATTTTTACTATGGATTTTCTAACAATATTACAACTTGTTGGAGCGTTTTTTTTTTAATTCAAAATTTTTTGAATTTCTTATGATTGAACATTTTTCTAAAAATTTTATAAAATACCGTAGCCGAATGGTAGAATACTGGGCTAACGTGCCAGAGGAGCAGGGTTCGAATCTTACTGAAACCAGATGTTAAATTATATAAAATTTTGTTTTTTAAACTATTTAGAATTTATCAATAGTTTATATGGATACCATTTCAATAGTGATTTATCAAAAAAGCATTGATGAAACATCCATATTCATTGATGGGACAGAATTATCAATTTTTATTTAATGTGATATCAATAATTATGGATGTTCCATCCATAGATTTCCCTCCGTGGAATGTTATTTAGCACATGAATTTGGGAAAAATGCGAAAAATTATGAAATTAGAAATCTTAGATTTATAGTATACTTAGATATGTATGGTTTGTTGATTGATGATTGATACAGTCTCGTGGTACTTGATGTCCGTCACGTATGTATCTTTGATGATCGATGATAGAAATAAACTTGATGTAACTAGGTAGATCCGTATTCACTGGCTGATGAATAGAAAAGGAAGAGGTGTACTTCGACGAACGTAGTCACTGGACGATAATAAGTAAAAAGAGAGCTAAATTAAATTAAAATTTGTTATTTCTTAATTTTATTTAGGTTAGGTTCAAGTGGCTGCCGCAGAGGCACACTTAGGCCAGTTTTGAAAGGCCCGTTGTGATACCACCAACACAAGGAAAGTCAGTCCCGGGACCCAGCCATATGGAAAATCCCTGAGTTGTTGGGATTTTCCACATAGCAGAATCCCGGGACTGACACTCCTAAACCGACACCGTTACTCCTCCTCGAACCACTTAGATGACTTTATTTACTTTCGCTTATAAGTTTTCCATATCACACACCTAGATCTAAAGGGTGCTAACTCAAAAATCTGAAATTTCGAAGCTATGCAGCCACAACGCTCTTCAATTCAAAATCCCCCGATATGTATATTCGATTAAATATAAAATTTACTTCTCACCAAGAAAATAGCTATTAAAATTCACCACGATAACTGTCAGAATTTACCATCGCGCTCTCAAAATTTACGTTATTCAACTAACTGACATACGGTCTTTAATGAGTCAAGAATTCATAATGAATTAATTATTTTGAATTTTTATTTTTTTAATGTAGTTTTATTTATTACATTTTGAGCCTTCAAACGTTCATTTTAATAAAAACAAAAAACACTTAAAACCGAGTCTTTCTATACCGTTCCCTGTTATCTTTGTTTACTATTATAAGTTGTAAAAAATAATTTTTATTTTGCTTTTTACTTTCTTACATTTGCTGAATGATGTTACAGTTATATATATTTATGTATACATGTATAACATAGCCCTGTCAGAGAGCCTAGTACACTAAAAAACTTATATATCTCGCCGTTTGCCGAACTGGTCTGAAAACTGCAAATATTCCAATTTTAAGTTAAAAAATACCCAATTTTCGCTACTTCGGGTGTGGCATCATAGGAAAATGTTATAAAAAATGTGGATTCTGACAACACTCTCAGAGAGAGCAAAAGTCGCTCATCAATTGATCTATGTCCTACACATCTCAACTGTGAAAGTAGAAACTAAAGGAAAGTTTTATTTTAGTGTGTACATATGTATATGTATATGGGTACCTACCGAAAATCGGATAAAATATATCAAATGAAGTACCCAAAGACGCGCATTTACGTCTTAATTAATAATCTGAAAACAGAAATAAAATATCTCTATTCTATCAAAAGTTATGCGAGATAAGCAGGTCTCTTATTGGACTTATTGATCAACTACTAAAGGGTAGACGAATAGTTTCATCACTGGGCTCGGTTGACTTATCACGCTATGTCACAAGGGGAACGCCTCAGGATGGTGTTCTCTCCCCGCTTCTATGGAACCTCACTGTCAACTCGATGCTGCGAGACACAAGCTGGGGGGGCGGGAAGGTAGCGGCATATGCAGACGACTTAGCTATAGTATATAGGGGCAAATTCCCACAAACCCTGTGCGACTTGATGCAAGTAGCCCTGAGAGAGGTTTCCTCATGGTGCTCGCGCTGCGGACTGAGCATCAACCCGGGAAAAGTAGAACTGGTTCTCTTCACCAACCGCTATAAGATACCACCGCTAATACTACCAAAACTGATAGACGTGCACCTGAACTTGGCTGACAAAGCCAAGTTCTTGGACACAAAAGAGCCATTGGAAAGAAAGATATGCAAATGGATCTACACTGCAATCATTCGACCAATCATGCTCTATGGAGTTGTGGTATGGTGGCCTGCGCTGAGCAAGGCAACAAACCTTAATCTGCTAGGTAAAGTACACAGATCTTGCATGATCTGTATAAGCGGTGCGTTAAGAACAACGCCCAATGACGCACTCTAGGCCATTCTTGGCATTTTGCCACTCGTGGAAGGGCACCGGGTAGCAGCAGCATCGGCTCTGCGTCTAAGGGAAACGTCCGGCTGGGGCGCAAGCACTACTGGACACGCCTGTATTTTGGGATCCTATAGCTTTCTTCCGCTGAGCACAGATCGTTGTGCGACCACAACAGACGGAGATAGCGGTTTTAAAATCAACATTCCCAGCAGGGAAGATTGGGAGAGCACGGATCGGAGTCCCGCCACTCATGGCGGCACTTCCATTTATACTGATGGCTCGAAGTTGGACGGCAGAGTTGGAGGAGGGGTTGATTCAAAGGATCTGAACCTTGAGCTCTCCTTCAGACTACCTGATCACTGCAGTGTCTTCCAGGCTGAAGTTTCAGCAATCATGGACGCCGCGGCTTGGATAGGCCAACACACTATCGGACAGGACATTTTTATATTCAGCGACAGCCAGGCGGCCATCAAATCCCTTGGCTCTTATTCGTTCAACTCTGAACTGACGCCCAGCTGTCGTCGATCTCTACAAGAGATGACCCAACAGAATCGCGTGAACCTCACATGGGTCCCGGGGCATAGGGACATTGAGGGAAATTGTAGGGCAGACGAACTTGCGAGGCAGGGCACGACCAAGCAGGTTCTTTGGGATACAGAGCGCTTAGGTACACCGAAAGAAAGGTCGCTTGTAAAACTAACATTTCTGCTTTATCAATTTTACATTTCAGCAAAAAATGTCGTATTAATATTGAAAATTATTAAATAAACAGGGTTAACGTTAAATTGATACGAAAGTTGCTGAATCAACATTAGCATGTATGACATAGTCATATCAATTTCTCATGTTAATAATACATTATTTCGAAAAGTTTTATTTAACATTAAAAAGTATGTAAACGACCGGTTTCACGTCAAATTGATAAAAAACTTGTTGAGCCAACGTAGTACGTCATATCACTTTCATATCAATTTCTCATGTTAATACACATTTCGACAACATATTGATATAAAAACTGCCAATCTCACATTTGTATAACATTCTCATGTTAAAACGGCATAAACCACGCTGCAGTTGACATTTATCACGTTCATAACCAAAACGTATTCAACAAAGTGTGCTTGAATTTGACGTTTCTCTCAATCGGAACCAGGGTATAATGTCAAACAGAAAAATATTTTAACCCAGTTGAAAAATTTTTTTTCCGTTTATAAACTTTTAGGAAAAAATTTGTAAATTAACTTTTGTTTTAAATTTTCAATATTTATATTTTACCTTTAATTCAAATAAGCAATACGAAAGAATATTCGGTAGCAAATTTAGAAGTATTTTATTGGTAGTGAAAAAAACTTCGGTGCCAGTGAAGAACGGTTGGAATTCAATTGTTTTGTAAGCTAAGGTAAGAAAACTGTAACCAAACATTTTTTACAAAAAACGCGGATGGTATAAGAGTAAATTATTGCTAATATTAAAGAATAGAAAATGATACCCAATTTACATGTGGTGCACCATAAAGGATTAATTCATTTGTTTATATTCGTTTGACATTACAGCCCCTTACAAGAGAAAATATTTAACTGTCAAGCACACTTTGTTGAATACATTTTGTTCATAACACATTTCGAAAACCTGCTTCACGTAAAAATCATATGAAAATTGTAATACTAACATTTGCAAAACTATCTCATGTTAAAACAAGTAAGGAAAGCTGTCTTCGGCTGTGCCGAAGGCTATATACCTTTCATGAATAAGCGTCACGATTTTCACTGTTCGATCCCCAGTACAGCCTGTTTCAATTTAACTATATTTACTATACACATTACACATCTTTGTTATAATTTAAAAAAAACTTACAAAATAATAGGATCCGAGTTATCGGAACAATCGATTGTATGGAGGCTATATATTATACGTGTTCAATTGTACTGACTTACACTATACACATTACATATGTAGAAAGTACTAAAGGTGAAATATTTTACGTTCCTAACTTTTTAAATGCGGAAGTATTGGCCAAAAAACCTTATATCGGAACAACCGGTTGTATGGGGCTAAATATATGTTATATTTACCCGATCTTCTTGATTTTCCTCTACACACTACATAAATTGAAAGTACTCAAGTTGCAAAATTTTATGTTCCTAACTTTTTAATTGCAGAAGTTTTGGCCAAAAAAACCTTATATCTGAACAATCGGTTGTATGGGGTCTATATGTTACATTTGCCCGATCTTGTTGATTTTCACTATATACACTACATAAATAGAAAGTACTCGAGATGCAAAATTCTACGTTCCTAACTTTTTAATTGCAGAAGTTTTGGCCAAAAAACCTTATATCTGAACAATCGGTTGTATGGGGGCTATATGTTACATTTGCCCGATCTTGTTGATTTTCACTATATACACTACATAAATAGAAAGTACTCGAGTTGCAAAATTTTACGTTCCTAACTTTTAATTGCAGAAGTTTTGGGAAAAAAACCTTATATCTGAACAATCGGTTGTATGGGGGCTATATGTTAAATTTGGCCGATCTTGTTGATTTTCACTATATACACTACATAAATAGAAAGTACTCGAGATGCAAAATTTTACGTTCCTAACTTTTTAATTGCAGAAGTTTTGGCCAAAAACCCTTATATCTGAACAATCGGTTGTATGGGGGCTACATGTTACATTTGCCCGATCTTGTTGATTTTCACTATATACACTACATAAATAGAAAGTACTCGAGTTGCAAAATTTTACGTTCCTAACTTTTTAATTGCAGAAGTTTTGGCCAAAAAACCTTATATCTGAACAATCGGTTGTATGGGGGCTATATGTTACATTTGCCCGATCTGGTTGATTTTCACTATATACACTACATAAATAGAAAGTACTCGAGTTGCAAAATTTTACGTTCCTAACTTTTTAATTGCAGAAGTTTTGGCCAAAAAACCTTATATCTGAACAATCGGTTGTATGGGGGCTATATGTTACATTTGCCCGATCTTGTTGATTTTCACTATATACACTACATAAATAGAAAGTACTCGAGTTGCAAAATTTTACGTTCCTAACTTTTTAATTGCAGAAGTTTTGGCCAAAAAACCTTATATCTGAACAATCGGTTGTATGGGGGCTATATGTTACATTTGCCCGATCTGGTTGATTTTCACTATATACACTACATAAATAGAAAGTACTCGAGTTGCAAAATTTGACGTTCCTAACTTTTTAATTGCAGAAGTTTTGGCCAAAAAACCTTATATCTGAACAATCGGTTGTATGGGGGCTATATGTTATACTGGTCCGATCTTGTCAGTTCCGACAAATGATTCCTATATTACAAAATGGTGGCCACATACAAAATTTCAGCCAGATATCTCAAAAATTGAGGGACTAGTTTGCGTTCAAACAGACAGACGGACAGACGGACATGGCTAAATCAACTCATCTCGTCATCCTGATCATTTCGGTATACTTATTGATGGGTCTATCTCTTCTTCTTGTCATATTTACAAACATCGGACCAAAGTTATAATACCATTTCATGTTCATGAAAGGTATAATTACATGTTTCATGTTTATAACAAATTTTGACAACATGTTTCACGTAGCACGTTAGCATTTGTGTAGCTGTTTCATTCTAAAATGAAATAAATCGCGCTGCATCGCGTTGACAATAAAGTTCGGTCGTTGTAAAATAATTTATTAACAAAAATAGTTAGCAGAAAACCAACTGTAAAAATTGAACGTGAACTGAAAATGGGCGATGAATGTTGTTTATTTGTGGAAAGCGTTTATGGTTTATGAAGCATCGTCTGTAGGAATTGGTGCTAATGGCAAAGAGAATATATCAACAAGAGCCACCACTCGTTATGAAAGCAACGAACAAGATGGATGCCGTTTTCTTTCAGGGTTTTGGTAATATCGATATAAATATGTTATTGTCTAATCAAAACAAAATGTGTGAAAGAAAATAGACGAGAACTGAAATAACACAAGAGTCGAAAAAAAAATTTACCAGCTGTCGAATTTACAAAACTGAGGAAAACCAAATTACCGAAACCCTGAAAGAAAACGGCATCCATCTTTTTCCTTGCATTTATAACGAGTGACGGCTCTTGTTGATATATTCTCTTTGCTAATGGAAAAAATTCATCTGTGCTACATTTATGTACGAAGGAGCAACTGTAATAAATAAGAACTTTTAGTTCCTGTGTAATGCAGAATAAAAATACAGTTTGCCAAGAAACTTCTTTTATGTGCTTCTAAAAATGTTACATTTGTCACCTTATCAAATGTATTACATTTATTACATTAAATATGTACCTATGTATTTAAAAAAAAGTTAATAAATTGACCAAAAATAATATCATTTCGATGTGTTTATCATTAATTTTATTTGTAGCTTCAACGTTATTATCACGTAAGTATCAGTATTACATAATCTCACGTAAATATACATCATGGTCATGTTCATTTTACGTTTTTTCTGTACGTTTTTACGTTTCATGTCAATTGTTCATGAGAATGCCGTCATTAATACATGATATTCATGTTCATTTTACGTTTCATGTCAATTGTACATGAGAAAGCAGTCAATAATACATGATATTCATGTTCATTTTACGTTTCATGTCAATTATACATGAGAAAGCAGACAATAATACATGATGTTCATGTTCATTTTACGTTTCATGTCAATTGTACATGAGAAAGCAGTCAATAATACATGATGTTCATGTTCATTTTACGTTTCATGTCAAATATACATGAGAATGCCCTCAATAATACATGATGGTTATGTTTATTTGACGTTTTCCTGTATGTTTTTACGTTTCATGTCAATTGTACATGAAAATTCCTTCAATAACACAAGATGGTCATTTCAACTACACGTTTTTCCTGTACGTTTTTACGGTTTTTTTGTGCATATCCATTTCACGTAGAAATGATATTTTCGAAATTGTAAAATTGACCTTTTTTATTTTCAGTTGCATTTGGTAAACAAAAAATGTTAATTTTACGGCGGTTTTTGATATTTTTTTCTTTCGGTGTATGCCGTTTGCCACATGCAAGCTTATGCTGAAGGAGTACACACTCCGCCAAGCCAACGAAAGATGGCTGCAATCTCCAGGATGCCGGATATCCAAAGAAACCTGGCCGAAATGGGATCATAAAAAATCAAGACAAATTTATACCCTAAGGAGAAGAGAAATCTCCATATTAATAGGCGTATTAACTGGGCACTGCCTCATTGGTAGGCACGCAGAAAGACTAGGTGTGCCCTACCGTCGATGCTGTAGGAGTTGTCCGGCGAATTGGGATTTTGTCTAGGACGAATATTTATTTTGACAATCTGCCCACAAATTCACAAAAACGAAATACATGGGAATTCGCCTTTGCCTCAACCTGTATTATTGAACCATGCTTATGAGTGGAAATATTATGAATCATTTAAGTGAGCGCAACTCGCTTAAACACCACATTTTGACCGATATCTCGGTTATCGATAGATATATCGAAATGTACCAAAGCCCAAATAAAAGCTGTGGTTTCCCCTTTCGTTTGATATCAATTTTGTGCGAATATTCCAAAGTTTACTCGCAACCACATTTCGACTGATAACTCCACATTTTGACCGATACGATAAATATGTATATCGAAATGAACCAAAGTTTAAATGAAAGTTGTGTTCTTCCACTTTCGTTACCACCACATTTCGACCGATAACTCTGTTATCGATAAATAAATCGTAATGGACAAGAGTGCAAATGAAAGCTGTGTTTTGTTTGATACCAATCTTGTGCGAATATTCCAAAGTTTACGCGCAACCACATTTTGACCGATAACTCTGTTATCGATAAATATATCGAAATGAAAATATATTCCCAAAACATCTTCTTTCGCACGTGCTTTTTGCATGTGTTAAAATTTACCTTTTCGTTTGGCACAGAAAAATGGCAAATATTCGTTCACCATAGGAAATTTGTTCACCTAATTTTACTCTGATGAAAACAAATATCAATTGAAACACACAAAAAGTGAGAACATTGACAGGACAACGTCTAGATGGTGTTTTTACTTCTCGTCCGATTTCTGTCATTTGAAGGCAGTTCTGTTTACCGTTTACCTTGAGGCAGATGAAGTGCAGGTAAGACCGTCCTGTCATTAGGCCTTTTCTGGTTGAGTCCGTCAACTACCTGAGTGTTAATGGTATTGAGGGCGGATATTGTGCTCCTCATTTTTCGAAAGCCATGTTGGTGCTTGACTAACCTCAAGTTTGTTTTGTAAAGAGGGTGCAAGACCGACTCCAGTGTATTCACTATTAGCGAGAGGAGCGATATCGCGCGATACAACTCCTCTACGTTAGTTGGCTTGCCAGGCTTCAGTAGCGCGACCACGGTTGCCTGGTTCCAAATGTCGGGTATGACAGAAGTGGTCATGGACAGGTTGAATACGACCGTGAGGTACTTGACTCCCTCATCTCCGATGTGTGTAAGATGCACCATGGCTATATCGTCCGGAACAATGGCTTTGGATTTTTTTGCTTCGGGGGAATTATTTTGGTGTACGATCGTCCCGGAGGATGTGGTTGGCCCCACTCGCTCCAAGTTTTGGATGGGAGCCAAGTTAAGTCTCCTGGATTTCTGCAATCCAGATGGGATTTAACCGCACAAATTTAGTGATCTGCACAATCCTGCCAGAGAGCTCCAAGTTGGAAATATATGCATACTGCATCAGTATTTCAGGCATGAATTGGAGCTTTGTATGCATGCCAGTCTAAATGCTCGTTCATTTCCTTTTTACACGTCTTGTTTCTCAGGGAGTATGCATACCCTATACCTTCCCTGCAGTCAACTTAACTAGTTTTATACTAATCAAATACCAGTCAGCTAGG
This sequence comes from Campiglossa producta, assembly GCA_964058755.1. Taxonomy (NCBI): domain Eukaryota; kingdom Metazoa; phylum Arthropoda; class Insecta; order Diptera; family Tephritidae; genus Campiglossa; species Campiglossa producta. The sequence continues at coordinate 30,453,743 of CAXKVI010000004.1, forward strand.
CGGCTTCAAATAGTTCGAGTTCTGTAATTTTTCCATATTAGCAACTGGTATTTTTAACACGGCGATGTCCTACGAGATGGCAATTGTCCTTCTCTGCATACCAGTTGGCAGACTAGTTCATATATGCATCAGAATCATACCTGTTGACAGACTACTTCTTATATGCATCAGAATCATACCAGTTGACAGACTAGTTCATTAATGCATCAGAATCATACCAATAAACAGACTAGTTAAAAAAATCATCGGAATCATACCAGTTGTCATACTAGTTCATATATGCGTCAGAATCATACCAGTTGATATAGTAGTTCATTTATGCATCAGAATCATACCAGTTGACATATCAGTTCATTTATGCATCATAATCATATCAGTTGACATACTAGTTCAAATTTGCATCAGAAATATACCATTTGACATACTAGTTCATATATACATCAGAATCATACCGGTTGACATACTGCTCAGTCTATGCGGCAGGACATACTAATCATTATGCCCATTCAGATCGTACCACTTGTCATACTAGTCCACGAATTTGACATTCATTCCAGTTGGTATACTAGTCGGTCTATGCACCAGTATCATAGTCAGCCTCTACATCAGCAATATACCAGTTTATTCTTTAGAAAGCAGCGACTATTTGTATTTACCCAAACACGAAAAAGCATCTGTGAATTACAAGGTAAAAAAGAAGCAGTTACAAGAGAAAAAGAAAGCAATTGTCCTCTTCTGCATCAGCACCATACCAATTTGTATACTAGTCAGCCTCTGCATCAGCATTATACCAGTTGATATACTAGTTCATACACAGCCAAAAATGAGCTAAAGGCTCTGAGCTCGATTCTCGGTAAAGTTAACGCAAGTTTTTTTTTCTATATTTTTTAAATTATGTTGTTTATTGTATTTTTAATTTAATTATTGAATTCTACTTGCAATGGCTCCTTTCAAATTCCGCGTTCGTCAAGTTTGATTATATAGGTGAAGGCCCAATTGCATTCAACTTTGTAGGATCCACTTTCATACAAAGTTTTTTAAACGTAAAGCGAAGCGAAATTTTTGCAAATGCTCAAAAACGAGGCGCGCATTTGTCAAAGTTTTATGTAATTGGGGCTTTGGGGTTGTATTTTTAGGTAAGGTAAATTAAGGTTAAGTTAGTCGTCCACTGCGGAGTTCCGGACCCACATATGATATATAGATAAAATTAAGTCTTATTTTTACATCAAAAAGAGTCAAAGTAAGACTGCTTTCATGCTGGGCCATACACTCGAGTTAAAGGAGCATTGGTAGAGTTAAGTTATATTGTTGTTGTCAATATACTCAAGTTTATGCCGCAACGTAAAAAAAATGGCGGTTATATACCAACAGGTTGTCATAACCTCTAACGTGACTTTTGCCGAACTTCTCTTCCAACTTATAGTATGCTGCTTTGATTTTTTCCCTATGAGTTGGCGGGACCTAGTTTTTTTTTTAAATTTAAAAATCTGTGACTGTTCAAACAGTTGAATGCAGTTAGGTTAGGTTAGGTTAGTGGCTGCCGCAGAGGCACACTTAGGCCAGTTTTGAAAAGCCCGTTGTGATACCACCAGCACTAGGAAAGTCAGTCCCGGGACCCGGCCATTTGGAAAATCCCAGCGGTCTGGTTTAGACTATCCAGGAAGGGAACTCCCAAAAAGCGCGTTCCCGCGCCGCTTAAGGCCGGGTCGTTGCAGATGAGGTGCTTCACCGTTTCCTCTTCCTCATCATCTTTGCAGCTCCTACAGCATCGTCGATAGGGCACCCCTTCTGCGTGCCTACCAATAAGGCAGTGCCCAGTTAGAACACCTATTAATATTAAGATTTCTCTCCTTCTTAGGGCGTGAATGCCTCTACATGGCTTGGAGTACACACTCCGTCAAGCCAACGAAAAGTAGCAACAATCCCCAGGGTGCCGGACATCCAAACAAACCTGGCCAAAATGGGATCATAAAAGATCTAGAAGGATCATAAAAGATCTGAATGCAGTTACAGAATTTCCATTTGATTTTCAGAAAAATACAATTGACATTCAGAAAATTACAATTGATATTCAGAAAACTTTCTGAATATAAACTGAAAAAGGTGTAGTATGATTTCAACCCGAGTTTCATACATACTTGCATACTAGTACGAACCAGGATTTTTCTGACTAGTATTATTTCGCCCAGCAAATTATAGTTGTATACTAGTATGTTTTCTGATTAGATTGGAATTGATTGGTTTAAGGGTAATCAGCAAAGAACTAGTATAAAAACATCCATAAAATGTATAGTAAACGAGCTAGGTGTCTGCTGAGTAGTTTGGAATTGATTAGTTTGAAGGTAGTCAGAAATTAACTAGTATGAATACACCACATAATTTTTAGGCGTAGAACTATAATGTTGCTCAGTAGTTTGGCATTGACTGGTTTAAAGCTAATCAGAAATGAACTAGTATAAATACAACACAAAATGTACAGTCAATGAACTACATTGTTTGCCGAGTAGTTTGACAATGTCTGGCTTAAAGGAAATCAGAAATGAACTAGTATGAATACACCGCAAAATTTTTAGACGTAGAACTATAATGTTGCTGAGTAGTTTGGCATTGACTGGTTTAAAGCTAATCAGAAATGAACTAGTATGAATACACCACAAAATGTACAGTCAATGAATTACATTGTTTGCCGAGTAGTTTGGCAATGTCTGGCTTAAAGGAAATCAGAAATGAACTAGTATGAATACACCACAAAATGTATAGTCAATGAACTATATTGTTTGCTGAGTAGTTTGGCCTTGACTGGTTTGAAGCTAATCAGCAATGAACTAGTATAAATACACCATAAAATGTATAGTCAATGAACTATATTGTTAGCTGAGTAGTTGGACATTGACTGGTTTAAAGGTGATCAGCAATGAACTAGTATGAATACACTACAAAATGTATAGACAATGAATTATATTGTTTGCTGAGTAGTTCGACATTGACTGGTTTAAAGGTGATCAGAAATGAACTAGTATGAATACACCACAAAATGTATAGTCAATGAACTATATTGTTTGCTGAGTAGTTCGACATTGACTGGTTTAAAGGTGATCAGAAATGAACTAGTATGAATACACCACAAAATGTATAGTCAATGAACTATATTGCTTGCTGAGTAGTTTGGCCTTGACTGGTTTTAAGCTAATCAGCAATGAACTAGTATAAATACACCACAAAATGTATCGTCATTGAACTATATTGTTTGCTGAGTAGTTCGACATTGACTGGTTTAAAGGTGATCAGAAGTGAACTAGTATGAATACACCACAAAATGTATAGTCATTGAACTATATTGTTTGCTGAGTAGTTTGGCCTTGACTGGTTTGAAGCTAATCAGCAATGAACTAGTATAAATACACCACAAAATTTATAGTCAATGAACTATATTGTTTGCTGAGTAGTTCAACATTGACTGGTTTAAAGGTGATCAGAAGTGAACTAGTATGAATACACCACAAAATGTATAGTCATTGAACTATATTGTTTGCTGAGTAGTTTGGCATTGACTGCTTTTAAAACTAATCAACAACGAACTGGTAGGCATATGCCACAAAATGGTTAGTCAATGAACTAGTATGTTTGCTGAGTAGTTCGGAATTTGACTGCAGGGTTCTTTTGTACTACATAATTCTGCATTCATATTTCTGTATTGAAACTGAAAGCATACCGAAGTACTGACACATACATGATTTATACGTACAAAATCATTTATTCTGCATGGATACCATAGCATGGGGTACTTACAGACATGCATACATATCTAAAAATCAAATTCATTCATACAGACAGGAGCCAAATGAGGACGGATTGCTCAACTTCCAACCATCAAAATAAGAATATAAAGACAACTCTTACAGGACTTACACAGCCTGTTCCATCCTGTGTTGCCATTTTATCCGTTTTCCGGCTAGATCTAGCCGTTTTTTTGTCATTTAGCCGGAAAAATTTTAATCTAGCCGCTGGCTGCTTTTTTAGCCGTTTTCTTATTTTTTTAACCGTTTTTAGCTTTTTTGCCAATGTAGTAAACAATTTTTTTTTGAAATAAACTTAGTTTACCACATCTAACATTTATGATAGTTCAGAGCAAGATATAGAAAATTGTGATATAGAAATATTGTGAAATGTATATACCTACATTTTTCTCACATTATTATTTTTTTTTCTCATTTTATGTCATGAAAATATTTTCGGGGTGGATCCAATTTTTTTTTCATAATAACCATTTTGACTGGAAAATGGAAATGACTTAGCTAAAGTTTAATTTTGTTACTAGGGCAGACGCGAACCAAATTTATCAAAGCCTAGAGAAAAACAACAAAAAATAAATAAATTGTCTTTTGTAAGAACATTAAAAAACTTTCGAGGTCCATTACAAAAAAAAAAAAATATTTTAAAGGAAAAAGGTCAAGCTTTACGTAAAAATTAAAAATGTCCAAAATTTAAAAAAATTGATAAAATTCTTTTTTAATAAAATGTTTACTAAATTTTTTGTAATAAAATTTTTTTTTAAGTTATATTCGAAAAGAACGGAAAAAATACTTTAGAAAACGGTTTCCATGTTCCTTCTTAGCATGTAAATTACATGTCTTATAATTTAAAGAAAAAAGGCCTACACACAAAAAATTGCGAATTCAAATCTGTATATCTCGGTAACCATCCAATATTTTTACGCGAAGTTTGGTGATATTTTTTTCTTACATGACAGATCAATTTCACCAAATTTCATTCAAATCGAATTTTTAGGTGGTCCGCTTGAGGAATTTTACCCCATATGTAGACAGCGATAGGGATCGGGATGGAGATACAATGTCTGCCGGGACAGCTTAATTTAGAAAAATGCTAGGACGATTTTTATAGGGAATTTTGAGGTATACAGCTTGGTCGAAGGTAATTACCGGTTACGAGAAAAAGTCGTAAAACCCTAAATGTTCACCTTTGCCCCCAAATAACTTTTTCACCACACATGATATTAATGGGGACTTTTGAAGTTTTCTTTCTTTGCCTAAGTTTGACTTTGTCGCAATTTTGGTTATTTTGACGGGAAAACGGGAAAAATCCCATGAGTTTGGGACTCATATTCCAAATTTTATTTTTTATAGTCACATACAAAAAAATTGCATAAACTTGCCCATTTCGGGGTGACCCTGAATACGCGCCTGGATATAGCATATATAAATGTAAGCTTTATTTATCTTTATTATAGCTCTGTATATTCGGATGCAAAGCATCTTTATACGAAACATTCTGAAATTGGTGCCGTTTTCTGAGGTAAACTTTAAAATTTATTTTAATTTTTTCATACAAAATTTTAGTTTAGCGTGAACTTTAAAATTTAAGGCTAGATTATTTATACTAGAGTTCGCCCAGTGGTTGAAATTCAACCACAAAACCTTATTTTATTTACCTATCTTTTTGATATTTCTTAAATTTTCCTTTCCTTTCCATATTTTTATATTTTTGGTTTCTATACATTCCTATTCATTTTGCCTTTCTCTCACTCTTTACACCATTCAATAATATAGTTTCAATGTTGATAATTATTTATTCTTCTTAGTTCGTCTTCATACGTATTTCTATCCTTTCCTTTCCTTTGCTATCATTTGCTTTTATTTCCATTCCTTTCCTCTCCTTTCATCTCAATTTATATCTTTTGCTTTTCTTTCCTTTTCTATTCTTCCCTCTCCGTTCTTTTCCTTTTCTTTCCTTTTCTCTTCTTCCATTTCATTTTATTAACCTTCTTTCTTTCTTTCTTTCTTTTCTGTTATTTTCTTTTATTTTCCTTTCTTTTATTTTCTCACCCGACCTTTCTTTCTATTTCCATTACATTCCTTTTTCCTTTTATTTTCTTTTTCTTTCCTTTCCTTTCGTTTCCTTTGCTTTAGTATCGTTTGGTTTCCCTTAGTTTCCTTTCATTTTATTCATTTTTTTTTTTCATTTCTTTTATTTTTTCTTACCTTTATTTTCTTTCACTTTTTTTCCTTTGCTACCGTTTTTTGCTTTTCTACCGTTTCCTTATTTTCTTTTTTTCCTTTCCTTTAGTTTTTTTCTTTTAAATTCATTTCCTTTACTTATTTTTTCATTACCTTTCTTTCCTTTATTTTTCTTTCTTTTTATTTTCATTTATATTCCATACCTTCTTCCTCGCTGCCTTTTCTATCCTTTCTTTTTCTCTGCTTTCCTTTCTTTGTCTTTCTCTATTTGCTTCTCTTTTCCACTCCTTTACCTACATTACATTTCCTTTCTTCCCTTCCTTTTTTCTTTTCCATTCCTTTCCTTTCCCTACCTTTATTTGATTTTTCTCTCATAGTTTCCGTTACTTACCTTAACTTACCTTTATTTTCCCTTTATCCAACCCTTTCCTTTCCCATTATTTCCTTTATTTTATACTTTTATTTTTTTATTTTGTTTTATTTTTATTTATTTTATATTATTTCCTTTCCTTTCATTTCCAACAAATTTCTTTTTTTACTTTCAATCACTTTGCTAATTCTTATTTTACTTTTTTCAATTTTATCAATTTTACATTTTATTTCATTTCACTAAGTCAAGCCACGAAGGGCCTTGTGCATGATCTAGCTTATTTGTGCTTTTTTTCATATCATGTCTGAGCAAGCATTTGCTTCTCCGAATGCCCACGCACAGATTTTGTTTTTGTAAACACTGTTTGTACCTACGCTCAATAAAGTGGACGCGCGGCTCATGTTTATTATTGCTGCCAACAAAACAACTCACACTCGGACTCTCCCCAACTACAATGAATGCAAGCACAACAATGCAAGTGTACCTACATCAGTCCTAGGCACCTAGTGAGACAATTGTCCGAAAGTCTCTCGAGATATGAAATTATTGCTCGAGAGCGCTATGGCCGCGTTGACCAATCAATGAATATCGTGTGTTATGCTCAGTCGCTCACTTGCAATTAACGAATCAACAACAAACGCTGTTGCTTCGGTACTTGCTGGTAAGCGACAGAGATAACCTAATTTGTTTAGTGCGAATTGTGCCGTGCTCTGACCTACATACATACACACATAACAGCGGCTTTATAAAGTGAATGCGTGTTTAGCACTTGTAGTGGTGTGACTTTCAAATCATATTATAATTAATTTTTTTTAATTTTTGGTTTGTTGTCGCATACCCTGCTCGGCGAGACCTATCGATACATATCAAATTTTATATACCTTAGAATTGTGGTTATTGCAAAAAGGGGAGAAAACTGTTAAGCATTTATATATAATAGATTATTTTATCTTCATTTCATTTCATTTCATTTTATTTTATTTTATTTTATTTTATTTTATTTAATTTTATTTTATTTTATTTTATTTTATTTTATTTTATTTTATTTTATTTTATTTTATTTTATTTTATTTTATTTTATTTTATTTTATTTTATTTTATTTTATTTTATTTTATTTTATTTTGTTTGACTTTATTTTATTTTATTTTATCTTATTTTATTTTGTTTGTTTTATTTTATTTTATTTTATTTTATGTTACTTTATTTTATTTTATTTTATTTTATTTTATTTTATTTTAAATTATTTTATTTTATTTTATTTTATTTTATTTTATCTTATTTTATTTTATTTTATTTTATCTTATTTTATTTTATTTTATTTTATCTTATTTTATTTTATTTTATTTTATTTTATTTTATGTTTTATTATTTTATTTTATTTTATTTTATTTTATTTTTATTTATTTTATTTTATTTTTTTATTTTTGCTTCTCTGACTACCTACCCACAGATTTTGTTTTTGTAAACACTTTGTGTAAGCGCCATGAAGTTGACGGGCTCGTGCTTATTATAGTAAACAAAACAACTCTCGTTTTCAGCAACAGCAATCAATGCAATTTTTCATGACTACACACACAATTGCATTGAATGCAAACACAACAATGCTAGTGGTCATACCTACGTACATTCACACATAACAGCGGCTCTATAAGGTGAATGCGTGTTTAGCATTTCATAATATAATTAATTTTTTTTAATTTTTGGTTTGTTTTCGGCCACCCTGCTCGGCAAAACATATCGATACATACCAAATTTTATATACCTTAGAATTGTGGTTATTGCAAAAAAGGGATGAACCAGTTATGTTTGCGCATTTATATATAATAGATTTATATTATAAAATATTTATATTATACGTTTTAATGAAAAAAAGCGAATAAAACAAGCGAAAAGTTGATAAAAAATTTTTAGCCGTTTTGCCGAAATAATTATTTTTAGCCGTTTTTTTCTCGATGTCGGATTGCTGAAAAAATTCTGGCAACACTGGTTCCATCTCACCATCTTATCATTACATTACGAAATGCGGATGAGTAAAGCTGTGGCCAGAACGGTTTTCCCTAGTTTTAATTGACCGTACGATCCTTATTTTGATGGTTTCAGGCAGGGTTGGGCCATTTTGAATAAAAAATTATTCAAATAAAAAATTAAAAATTATTCATTATTTTTAAAATTTTGAGTGATGAGTGACCAACTATTTTTATTCAAAAAAATTTGAGTGATGAATAGCAACTTATTTTATTCAAGAATAGCTTGAAATAAAAATAAATTGTTATTCATCACTTTGATATTTTTGAATAATAATAGCCGGTCACTCATCACTAAAAATTGTTTGAATAATGAATAAAAATGTATTTCTTATTTTTTCGTCACTCATCCCTCAAAAATAAAAGTAATATATTATTTTTGAGTGACAAGTGACGAAAAAATTAAAAATATATTTTTATTTATTATTCGAAAAAATTTGAGTGATGAGTGACCGGCTATTTTTAATCAAAAAAATAAGGAATAATTCATCGGACAACAAAACTGCCCATTGCGCTGAAACTGGACATTACCCCGACTTTGAAAATGTTGCAATTCTTGATAGAGAAAAACACTACAACAAGCGCTATATTTTAGAAATGCTCCATATTGTGAACACCCCTAATAGCAAAAGAATGGACTACAGTCTGACACCGAACAATGTACCTAAGCATACCGCGGCTTGGTTTCGAAGAGACAACAACACACAGCACAAATTAAAAAAGGTTCATCGCGAGCGCAGTGCAGCAAATGTCCCGCTTCTAATGAGATTGGGGACAACAACTAACAAACTTTGTATTACATTTTGTCTTGTTGTTCATAATTTTTAATGTATGTTTGTTGTTGTATAATTTTGTTTACTTATATTGTTTCTCAAAATTTGTTTTTATTTACGATATTCTAATTGTTTACTTTTTTCATCTTCTCCGAAATTTTCTTTTTGAACATCTCATTAGTCGATCAAGCATTTATATGCAAGTAAGTCGAGCTTTATGTTACGAATGTATGTATTAAATATAATTAATATATTTCTATTTTCTGTTTGTTTTTTTTTCATGTTGTGCTTAAAAAAGTCTTGAGAATGACTTCAGACTGAATAAATTTCTGAATATTAACTGAGTGTTTTATTCAAATTAAGGCCTCGAGCTCATAAAAATCTGCATTTTTAAATAAATAAGGCCATCATAAATCAAAAATTATATAATAACAATAACTAAATTATTCATTATTTTAATTTTGCTAAAATTTTTTCAAAGCGGGAATTTATTTTCCTTTGCTGGTTATTATTTTCTATAAGCTGGTTCACTCCTGTTTTAATTTCGACAAGATCATCGTGATCTGGTATGCCTGTTATAAACTTTAATGCGGAACCTAAAAAATTGAGGGCACGTTTGGCACGATACTCGGATGGTATTAATTGTGATTTCAAAGTTTCTATTTTATCAATTATTATATCTTTTTCATCGATTTGAGTTGATTCATATTTACTTCGCACAATTCGTTCATATGGTTCTAATATTATGGATAAATTCGATACATGGTAAAGAAATGATGAACTCTCATAGGTATACACAGTATCTAGTTCAGTAAGAACATATTTTTTACCAGCCAAATCTGTTATTTTATCGCAAAATCCGTGAGTAACTATTACTAAAATTAAGAAGCCTATTCGTTGCATGGTGTGCTAGTTTTCCTTATACTATCCTTGTGTATGATTTTCCCCCTCGCTGTTAGGATTGTGTCCCCACGATCTTCTTTTACTTTATGTTTATTGTACTTAGTTGCAAGTTTATTACGCCGATCTGTTCGACTATAAATTATATCACCTGGTTTGTATATAATGGTTTTCCTTTTTTTATTATGGTGCCTGAGTAGTCTCTCCTGTTTATCTTCAAGTGTGTCCTTGATATCAGGATATTTTTCTCGGTTGTAAAAAACCTCCTCGGGCTTATATCCTGTTGTGGAGTGAATCGTCCTGTTGTATTGGCGAACTGCGTTGAATAATTCGTCACCGGGAGCAGTATTATTTTCTGCAGCTAAACTTTGGCAAAGCTCAATTAGAGTGCTATGTATCCGTTCAACTTGAGCGTTTGATGTTGAATGATGTACAGGCGTGACGGAGTGCGTTATTTGTAGCCGGCCGTACAGGAATTTTGTTATGTTGCTCTTAAATATACTTTCGTTATCAGTCATGAGGTACTTGGCATTTGGGTAAACTTGTGTGAGTACTTCTTCCATGTATTCGTGACAGTTTGTCTTTGTGTCCAATTTTCGTAAGAAGCAGTATTTGGAATATCTATCTGTAGAACTAAGGTATTGTTTATTATTAATATGGAAAATATCCATCTGTATGTACTCTCCTACTTTTGTTGGTATTGGAGTTTTTCCAATAGGTTGTTTATTTGGTTGCCTTTCGTATTTGTGCTGTAGACATATTTCACAGCCTATGACTAGTTTACGGCACATTTCTTTAATATTGGGCCAGTAGTGAATCAACAATATTTCTTGCGTGTTATTTTTGTAGTTCCTATGTGCACGTTTATGTGTTTGTGTGACAATTTCTCTTTGTTCGTTTGGAGAAGTTACGTCGTTTAACTTATTTTGGGCTAGCACTAGATTATAATTTGGGAAGGCGGAGCTAATTTCTTGTTTTAGGTGAAACAGTATTTCCTCATCTATCTTTATCGCATTAGTAACTTTTGGATTAACTACATCTTTAAGTTTAGATAGTAAGTCCGGGGTATCTCTATAAAATATTGTATGTCTAAACTGACCAGGAAATATTGTTTGGCTGAGGACTTCATTCCTTTCATTATCTTGTAACATAATTATTTGATTTCTGAAAGCGTTAAGTGGTTGTTTAACTTTCTTCATAGTTTCGACAGGAGAACTTTGTTGTGAGTGATCGGAGCAATTTGTTGTAGTATTTATTTGCTGTCGCGAAAGCGCATCTGCAACGACATTCTGGTGTCCAGGTTTATATACAAGTTTGGCACCGTATTCTTCAATTAGGTTTTTCCAACGTTTTAATTTCGCATTCGGATTTTTTTCGGAAATTGAAAATATTAGGGATTGGTGGTCCGTGTAAATTGTCAAGTTTGCCACACCATACAAATAATTTCTAAGTTTTTGCAAGGACCAAACGATTGCTAGTAGTTCTTTCTCATTAGTACTATAGTTTTGTTCTGTTTCATTTAGAGTGCGTGAAATGAATGCGATCGGGTGGCGATTTTGTGACAGAACTGCCCCGATAGCGAAATTACTAGCATCGGTTGTTAAACTAAATGGTTTAGAGAAATCGGGCTGGAAGAGTTCAACTTGCTCTTGTAAGGCGTTTTTTATTTTTTCCAAGGCTTCTTCTGCTGCTATATCTAATTGTATTGGTATTTTAGCACTTTGATTTTTTGATACCATTCCTAATTCTCCTCTCAAATTAATCGTTAATGGTTTCGTGATTTTGGCAAAATCTTTTATAAACTTCCTGTAGTAACTAGCGAGTCCCAGGAAAGATCTCAATTCTTTCAAATTTTTTGGTTTTGGGTATTTCTTTATAGTTTCGACTTTTTTTGGATCTACAGTAATTCTATTATGTTTTATAATGTGTCCAAGATATTCAACTGAATCCTGGAAAAAATTTGACTTTTCGTCAGAAATTTTCATGTTAGCATTATGAAGTGCGTTAATTATAATCCGGATGTGTTCCATATGTTCTTCTGGTGTAGATGAATAAATTAGCACGTCATCAATATAAACATACGCGAACTTTCCGATATACTCTCTAAGAATGTCGTCAACGCATCGTTGAAATATGGAGGGTGCATTCTTTAATCCGAATGGCATTCTGATAAATTCATACTTTGCGCCGTTGACAGAGAATGCTGTCTTTTCTCGATCAGATTCTTTAATTAAAATCTGATGAAACCCTGATTCTAAATCTATTGTGGAAAAAATCTTGGCTTTTCCGAGGTTTTGTATTGTCATATTAATATCTGGGATTGGATATCTGTCAGTAATCGTATGAGAATTTATCTTTTGGAAGTCAACAACCATTCTTCGTTTGGGCTTGCCTTGGTCATCGGTGCCCTTTTTTGGTACAGTCCATATAGGTGAATTATATGGGCTTTTGCTTGGTTGTATTATACCGTCGTTTAAAAGTTTCTCAATTTCTTTCTTGACAAAGTCGTGATCAGACATGGGATATGGATATTGTTTTGTCCATATGGGGTCTTCCGATTCAGTCTTGATAGCTGCTTGTATTGTGGTTGTAAAAGGCAATTTCCCATTTGTATTATTATTTCTCTTCATTAACTCTTCCACCTGATCTTTAAACTTTTCGTTATTTATTGTATAATTAATCCTTGGATCTACTTCCAAGATCTTCTTTTTTGATACTTCAAACTATAGTCAAATAACCTAATTTCTGCCTTCATTTGGCGTAATCCCTGTTCTCCGAGTATCATGTCAAAGTCGTTTAGTTCCCTAATTTCATAGAACGTTAAATGATGCCCGTACATCGTTATAATTTTTTTAGAATTTACAATTGAGTAACCATGTAAGGTTTTGGTTTTAAATGGTTTCAATTTAATAGATTTTCCTATATTACAATTTATATTTATGTAATTGTTAGTAGAGCCTGTGTCGATTAATAAGGTAACGGGTGTGCCGGTTAGGCCGCATTTTGTTTGTAAGCAAGGCAACCCGTTTATTCGCCTAAAAAAGTACTGCCTGTTTCAAATTGTTCTTCATAATTAGATACATCTACTGATTCTAGATCTTCTCTATTTAGTTGGTTAATTCTTTGGAACTTCCTATCTGGCGGAGAAGTTGTGTTATTGTAGTTAGATGCCCTATCTCTTTTATATGCATGGTTTGATTTAAAAGGATTTTGACTTACGGCATTATTGTACCTAGTTGTCTGCATATATTGCTTGGATTGGTCTACGTCCATTGGAGTAGGTGTGGGTTGTTGTTGTCGTTGTGGTGGTTGTTGTTGGTGTTGTTGGTTAAAACTCCTTGCCTGGTAATTGTGGCTCTGCATCCTTACGTTTGGCTTGTAGTATCGTTCCTCTCTGTGTTGTTGTGAGTAGGTGTTTTGGTTTGTGTTGTGTTGATACCGTCTGCTGTTACTTCCTAGCCTGGGACGTGTCTCGAATTCCTCATTCTCGTTATCATGAAGAATGGTACAGGCTATCGCATATGCCGATTCCAAATTCTCTGGGTTATGGCTGTACAATGTGCCGCTTGTATATTTGGAGTTTAACCCAAGAATAAACGTCCTCACTGCCTCCTGGTTAGCGTATGCTATCATCCCTTTGTCATTATTGGACATCTCAATTTTTGATAGGGCTAAATTGAGTGCCTTTGAAACCTCACTGTGGAATTCTGCAAGGGATTTTCTATCTTGTGTGATTCGCTTCATTTCATCAAGAAGCACATATAGTGGGCGTTGGTCTGCATATGTATAATCCAATCTGTTAATGATTGAATAAAAATTCAATTTGGTGTTGTGGTTTGTAAGGACGTTAGCAGCGGGTCCTGTAATTTTTGTCCGCATTATTCCCAGGGCACTATAATATTTAGGGTGATTTTGGAAGATCTTTATAGCTTCCATGAATGCCCACACTTGTGATCTCCATGATCGGTATTGTTCTTTGTCCCCGTCAAATCTCGGTAGGGATTTGAATAGCTCCAGGTCGATATCCTTGGCGTCAGTAATATTTAGTTTTACTTCTTCGTATAAAACTAATTCTTCCGGAGCGTTTTGTTGTTCTAGTGTGGCAATTCTCTCCGTGAATTCCGTTGTTTGTTGCTGCATCTGGTTCATCAGTGTGGTGAACTGGGCATTTAGTTGGGCCAGTTGTTGCTCCATTGTAAATTTATTTAGATTTCTGTAGTCGTCGTAGGATTTTTGCTTTTTTCCTCTCCGAAGTCTCCGTAAAGTATCCAGGTTTTTCACTTCACTTTTTTGTTTAAAATTTTCAGAGTTTTTTTATTATTTGCACACTTTGATTGTGTTTTTTTCACTTGATTTCCGTTGATTTCGGTTTATGTTATCAGTATTATTCCGTTTTTTCAGGATCTATACTTGATTTTCGTTGATTCTTTTAGCACTTTTTTCAACGTGTAGTGCCGGAAGTCTTTCTTCCCGTGGATTTAGTTTTCTCTATTCCTTTTACATAGAAAAATGGCTTAAGGTTCGGTTGAGCCCCCAGTTATGAGTCCGTGTTAAATATTAAAAGTACACAAGAGTTTATTTCAATCTCGTTTTATTTCCGGAACTGTTTTCCATTTTTACGCTTACATCTATTTATACTATTTCTAACTATTGTTTGTTTGGTGATAAAAAGATGTTTACATGTTTAGCATTATGTTATCATAATGCTTTGTTACTTATCACCGAATATAATTATTGAAAAGATGTTTACAGGTTTATACTTGTCTATCGTATTCTCTTTGTTATTATGTTATCATACAAGGTTAAAGGGCATATAGTTGTTTGTATGTATTTTGTGAATAATGATTATATGTATATGTGTATGTATCTAGTGTTTAGGCTAACGTCATTAACTCGCTCGCGATGAACCTTTTTTAATTTGTGCTGTGTGTTGTTGTCTCTTCGAAACCAAGCCGCGGTATGCTTAGGTACATTGTTCGGTGTCAGACTGTAGTCCATTCTTTTGCTATTAGGGGTGTTCACAATATGGAGCATTTCTAAAATATAGCGCTTGTTGTAGTGTTTTTCTCTATCAAGAATTGCAACATTTTCAAAGTCGGGGTAATGTCCAGTTTCAGCGCAATGGGCAGTTTTGTTGTCCGATGAATTATTCCTTAGTTTGATACCGACCAATAAATTGCTGAATATTAACTGAGTGTTTTATTCAAATTAAGGCCTCGAGCTCATAAAAATCTACATTGGTCATTATATTTACGAACTTTGAAAATTTTGTTGTCAACCCGCTGGTCAAAAGTCCACAAAATTTTCAAAAATCTCTCTTTCACAGATATACTCCCAACGATACTGTTGTTGTTGTTGTAGCGAGGTCTAGCCCTGCCTAAATGTCACACAGGGTCACCCCGAGTGTATTGCTCTTGGCCGGGTCGATATAAGAACACGGCCCGGGTCGTTTCGGCACGATGGGTAAAGCCCAAGTACTGGTACTGTTCTCGTAGAACCGGCAATACAAGAAACTAGCCGTCAAGGCTATGTAGGTTATTTAGCGTTACCCAGGGTGCACCAACTGGGAGGTGACCTACTTTTATACTAGTATGCATTGTGTCAAATTTCATCGTTCTATCTTAATCAGTTTAAAAGTTACGACCAGTCAAATTTTCAAAAAATCCACCCTTAAAAGTGGGCGATGCCACGCCCACTATAAAAAATTTATGGAGAAATCATAAGAGGATGACCAGGGTGATTCACCTATGAAATTATATCATTTTAGCCGTTTAAGTTACCGAGATATCTCAATTTGTGTGTTTTTCGAAATTTTCGATACCGAAAGTGGGCATGGTTGGGGGGCGATTTTATCCAATTTCATCACATATACTCTCAACGATACTAGTATGCGTTGTGCCAAATTTTATCGTTCTATCTTAATCAGTTTAAAAGTTACGACCAGTCAAATTTTCAAAAAATCCACCCTTAAAAGTGGGCGGTGCCACGCCCACTATAAAAAATTTATGGAGAAATCATAAGAGGATAACCAGGGCGATTCACCTGTGAAATTATATTAATTATATAATTATAGAGTAAGAGGCTCATAATGTATGGCGAACGATAGCTCAGACTAACGATTCGTCTGCTCACAATATTGCGTAGCCATCGCATTATCTATCATTTTCGTTCGCTCCATAGCTTTTTATACCTCTCATGAACATGAAATGGTATTATAACTTTGGTCCAATGTTTGTAAGTATGAGAAGAAGAAGAGATAGACACAGTAATAAGTATACCGTTATGATCAGGACGATAAGCTGATTCCATTTAGCCATGTCCGCCTGTCCGTCTGTTTGTAGGCAAACTAGTCCCTCAATTTAAGAGATATCTCGATGAAATTTGGTATGGAGGCGTTATTTTATATGAGAATAATCATTTGTCGTAACCAGCAAGATCAGACCAAAACTACTGGCATACAATCGATTGTTCCGATAAACGCACAGAGCCAAAGGTACCTAATAAAATAAAACAAAAATTATAAGATATCTGTATAGTTTTTCTTCAAGAAGATGTGCTTCACACTATTGTAGAGAAAATCTTTTTAATGTTTTCAAAGGAAAATCAGATATTATTAAGAAGCTTTTCTTTTTAATATTTCAAATGAAAAATAAAATGATTTTGCCTTCACCGAGAATCGAACTTACAATTTTCGGAATGATAAGCCCAGCTGTTTACCATCAGGCCATCGCTTACTTTTGCTTGACGGCGTCTAATTACTGATATCTGTATAGTTATTAATATTTTCAAAGGAAAATCACATATAATTGAGAAGATTTTCTTTTTAACATTTCAAATTAGGAAAAAAAAGAGAGAGAATCGAACTCACAATTTTTGGAATGCTAAACCCAGCTGCTAACCATCCGGCCATCGTGTACTAATGCTTGCAGCGTCTAATTACAGCTTTGTACTAAATGTATAGTTTTTTTTTAATAAGAATTTCTTCGTAAAAGCATAGAGATTTCCCTATAGTTTTTTCTTCGTTTCCACCGTTACGGCTACCCCTTTGCCCAAAAACTGACCAGGAAGACAATCTTATTAATTTTATTAGGCATTTTTGGCTCTGTGCGGATTTCGGGCTATAACTCCTGTATTTAAAGAGCTAGTAACGTCATATTTTTTAAGTGTTGCTATTTTTATATGTGAAATATCAATGTTGAAAATTATTGAAATGGGATAAATATTTCACATAGCTCCAATACAATCGATTGTTCCGATAAACGGACTTTAGGCTATAACTCCTGTAGTTATAGAGGTAGGAACGTGAAATTTCGTAACTTTTGTTCTGTTAGAACGTGGAATATCGATGTTAAAAATCAATGAGATTGGACCAATAAAACACATCGCCCCCATATAATCGATAGTTCCGATAATTTCGGTATAAGCCAAAGTTAAATTCACGCAGGCTGTACTGGGGATCGAACAGTGAAAATCGTGACGCTTATTCATGAAAGGTATATAGCCTTCGGCACAGCTGAAGACAGCTTTCCTTACTTGTTTTTAAATATTTTCGACTTTCCTTTGACAAAAAAAAAATATGAAAGGAAATACGATTTTTTGAGCATTCGAATCGTTCGTCTGAGCTATCGTTCGCCATACATAATGAGGCCCTAAGTTTCGTATTTCATGAATTATCGCTATTACATACGCCTGAGAAACGTATCGTTATGGTTTATGTTACTTTTAACTTGGTGAATGCTCTTAAGAAAAATGATTTTTTTTAAGATTAAAAATAGTATTAAAATAAAATATTACCATTAATCAAAACTACTTTTGTTTGAGAAAAATATCGTCGCTCGGCGCGCAATACAGCGTATTTGCAAAAAGCCAAACGGCGTATGTATCAAAACCTCCAAAATCGAGATTTCGTTACCCTGACAAGGGCTCATCGGTGTATTTACGTTAAAATTCCGCCGTTTTTATGAACAAAACCCCAAATAATTATACAAAATAACATTTTTGGAACCTATTATCTTCGAAATAAATAATGCAATACCGCGTATTTTTCAAAACTTACGCCGATATAATTAGGGGTAAAAAATAACGTTATGAAAGCAGGGTTAAGTCTCATTTACACGAGTTGATTTTTTGACGTTCCATCAAACACAGGTTTTCGATCTATCGAATTGGTATTTACACGGAACCACAAAAAATCGGCCATGAAATCAGCCTTTATAGTTATTAATAAACTTATTTTTTTTAGGTACCCTGCTTAGAAAATGTCCATAGTACTTTGAGTTTGAGGGCATTTTTCGAAGCCGTTTGAATATCGGCACAGGATTAGAGGTGGGCGTCGTGCAAGTTTTTGACCGTGACCCGAAACAGGCACGCGTGTGTCCATGTGCTCGTGTTGAGCCTGAAAAGCAAAAAAAAAAAACACGCACGAAAAAACACGATCAACTTTTTTCACTTTGTTTAGACCATCGGTCTAAATATATCGGTCGCCCCTCGTAGCAAGCCTTAGTATCTGCCGCGCTATCACTTTTTTTTATCTTTATACCGATAACAGCTCTTACCCCTTCGAATCCTACAAATGTAGGATTCGGCGGAGGTAAAGAGCTGATTTTTATCTAGACACTCGTTCACTTCGTTTCCGATTATACGAGCACCATCATCAGCCACTCCAGGTAAGATCCAAATTTTCCATAATTTTTCCATTTTAATTTTCTTGCATTTCCAAACAAGATTATTAATTGTACACATTAATTCGTTAATAATTAACTGTTTACCTTATATTCGATAAAGAGTGCTATTATATTGTATGAAATAGAAAGGCAAGTGTTTGTTTACTTATTAACTCGTTGCACTTTCTTTCTTTCTCTTTTGCATCTTATTGCGTGTGAGCATCCCGCCATTGCCATTGGCCGCACGTAACACACTTTTTGTACTCAACTGGCGCACTTTTAGTTTTTGTAAATTATATTTTTTTTTAAATGTTTTTATTAGGTCGCTTTCGTGGTTCTTGTGCCCGGATTTTTGCATTCGATTTTGAACCAATTTCCTGTTGTGCTAGGGTCTTGAAATTTTCACTACAGTTCAGGTCGCGATGACAATGCAATAATATAAAAAAAAAAATAATTCCGATAGGTGGCGCGTGGGTCGCTATATTTTCAAAAATCGCATTTATGGTCCGATTTGGCTGAAAGTCGGAACATGTATTACTACTACGAAAAGAAATATTTTCCTAAAAAAAAATTCCGCTAGGTGGAGCTGAGGTCGGGGTAATAACAGCTGAAAATCCTAATTATGGACCGATTTAGCTGATATTTAGCGTGTGTATTACTTAATCAATTTCCAAATGTTCACAAAAAAATTGGTGGCGCGTGAGTCGTTCTATTTAAGAAATGCGAAGGTCTGTTTTCGGTGTCGATTAATTCGTTTTTCAACGAACTTCCCGTTGAGGTAGAATTTTGAAATTTTCATCATCGTTTAGTTTTCTGCCCACACGCAATATAACAAAAAAATAATTCCGATAGGTGGCGCACGGATAGTGATATTTGAAAAGTTTCATTTCCAGAGATTTTGCTATGGATTTTGAACTAACTTCCCATTGAGCTGGGGTTTTGAAATTTTCACCATCGTTCAGGTTTCGCTGACAATGCATTATACAAAAAAAAAAAATCTAAAATATTGCTTTAATTGCAAAAGTCCCATTTATCGGCCTATCTTCCTTATTGCTATCTGAATATTTCGTACATATGCTATAATGCGCATGCTATAATGTGTTTTGAGCGCCATAAACAGCATCGAAATTTCGAATATTTCATCTGCATACATTTAGGCGCAGCCACTGTTGCACAAAGGAAAGATAATGTGCTTTATAAGACTTAAAAAAGAATAATTTTATTCATGTAACCATAGGCACACCGCGTAATGCGTGTAAACGTAGAAAATTGCCGAAGGCGTAAATGAACTGTCAAAATTTGTATGGAACGAAGTTTACACAGATTCGGTAAACTTCCACGAGGAGTTTAGTGTGTAAACACCTCCAAAAATTACCCAATTCGATTACGCTGTTCGACATGCCGTTTTTCAAAGCAGTCAATGCACACTAGAAAAAATAGAAGAATAGCTAAAAAATGGGTCAATAATTAAATTAATAAGAATTTCATAATAAAAAGTATTCACATAAATTTATCTATATCGTTCATCTAACTGAGCTGTTAAATGTATATATTTACGCTTTGTAACCATATAACATGAGTACCACTAATATGACACAGAATATCCAATTACAATCTTAGAAATTTTCACAGACTCACAACTAAAAAGTATAAAATAAAAAATAGAATAAAAAAATATTTTTAATTTAAAATGTTTTTAAATGAACTAAAAACTGGAAAATAATTTCCCTTCTGCCTACATAGATTCTTCACCACGTAAAGCTTATCTGGAACATTTGTGAGTGGGAATTCTTATAGGTATTAAATAGTACTTGGAGTTTGAAATGTATAAAAACATTTGGCGCTTGCTATATTGTGAAAAGATGTTTTTTTAGAAAAGCTCATATCGGTAATAAGATTGTTAGAAATTTATGCGAACCATCTTTAGCGTGCGCCAATGTTTTTATACCTTTCAAACTCCAAGTACTATTTAATACCTATAAGAATTCACACTCACAAATGTTCCAGAAAAGCTTTACGTGGTGAAGAATCTATGTAGGCAGAGGGGAAATTATTTTCCAGTTTTTAGTTCATTTTAAAAACATTTTAAATTAAAAATATTTTTTTATTCTATTTTTTATTTATAAGTATCTTAATTCCACTTCACTCCATCCCAAACTTGAGTTTAATAGATAACTATCAAATATTCCTCAAATTTTGATGGCATTCGAGTATCGTCGTGTCACACGTACTTGTTGCCGGCTCGGTTTGATGAAAAGACAAACATTTTTGACTTTTTCGTTTGGCAAGCGGTCTGTTTGATAACGGCGCAAAGCGTTGACAAGCATTAGAGTGTTAATCGCATCGCGACTGCCATTACGAGCACATCGCCGGTTCCAAAGTATGCAGATGTATTTACTTTTTAAAATTTTTGGGAAAACCGCATTTCAAACTTTTATTTTTTCATAGAAATCCATTGTAAAAATGAAATTTTGAA
Organism: Campiglossa producta; assembly: GCA_964058755.1. Taxonomy (NCBI): domain Eukaryota; kingdom Metazoa; phylum Arthropoda; class Insecta; order Diptera; family Tephritidae; genus Campiglossa; species Campiglossa producta. The sequence continues at coordinate 30,474,925 of CAXKVI010000004.1, forward strand.
ATACTTCTGTATACTTTGGAACCGGAATTGGAAATTGGAAATTCTTTCATGTTGTATGCGATGTAATACAACATGAAATATGGGTTATTATTTTCATGATTTGTAAATTGATAAAAAATTATAGTTTCTCCAAAAATCAAGGAATAATAAGAATGCATATGAACAAAATCATCGTTCGGTTGCGTAATGCCTACAACCTTTCGCTACGAATTTTTGTTGCAAATAGTATTTACGCTATATGTTTGATAGTTGCCTGGCAAGATTCAAACAGCCGAGTCGCACACATCTACTCGTTGCTACGGGTAACCATCACGACGATACCCGAATGCCATCAATATTTGATGAATATTTGATAGTTGCCTGGACCTATAACACTTGATTAAATAAAAGATACAGATTTCTTGTATTTTACAATTGTAATGGCTTGTTTTCATTAGGTCAAAATATGACATCAAATGTTGTCAAACCAATGAAAACGGCTGGCATATTGTGACAATTGCGTTTGTAGTCAGTTTTGACAACACATTGTCATATCAAATAATGCATGTGATAATGATCGAATTTCAGTTTGCCAGCGGATTTTTCAACGTTTGAAACACAAAATAAATTTGCCAACATGTTGGCAAAGGTGTACAATTTGACACCAGCTTTTTTATGGTCAGTCATTTTGACCTAATGAAAACCAGCCATAATAACGAAACGAGAGAAAGAACGCGATACACACTTGAAAGTCTTAGAATAATGCAAAATAGAGAGGTAACAATGAACAAGAAGGAAGATACACAAGATATAGGACCAAATTACCTTGTATGTTTATGATAGATATAATTAGCTTTAGTTTGACAAGTGTACCACACAGTGATGGTAACAACACCTAGTGAATAGTTAATAATTTATACCAAATGTAAGTTTAATATATATAAAAAAATAGTGCAATATTTATGTTAATATGTGTTTGAAATTGATTCTAATGTTGTTTTTGTATTTCGTTATAAATTAATATAGAAAGCCCCTGAAGAAGATAAGGAGTTTATCGAAACGTTGGGCAAAATTGTGGAATAAATCGTTTTTTATTTGCACTCGACCCTGATAGATCGGATTAGCTGGAAAATTTATATTAATAATTATAACCGATCGTAATTTGCCATTACATAATAGTTTTTATTATTATTATTATTATTATTATTATTATTAGTGTTTTTTATTCATGTATGTATGCACATAAATACTTAAAAAAATATGTGTAAAAATATATCGACGACTGAGTGGAAGATCACTCTGGTTCAAAATATTTTTCAAAAACGTCCTAGATAGAGCGTTGCTGGAAAAAAGTATTAAAGAGAGTGTTATTTAAAACAATTTTAGGGAGTTTTTGAAAAATATTTTCAAATAGGGCGACCTGCCACTAGCCATCGTACGATTCTAGGGTTAATAACGGTTAAAATGCAACTATCTAAAATGACAAAACTTTATTTTCTTATATAGGTACTAAACTATACCCCTAAAAAATCTAAAAAACTCTACACAAAAGCTTTGGTTGCGGCAGTGTTACTTTTTATGACAGAGCATCCCGTTCTTCGGCAACGTTGTTGACAATATGTTGCGCATCACAATGTCATCATGCGCAACATGAAAATAAAGTATGCAATTATTGTTGCATATAGTCATCTAAGTATCATTGCATCAATAAAGTAACATGACTGCAATATTGCAGATTGAACGGCTCGAACACACTCTTTATCTAATTTTGCTAAAAAATTCTTTGAATTTTCCTCAATTTTCCACAAACTTTTTCACTTTGTTTTATTAGTGTTCAATTGCCAGTGAAGGATTAAGCAGAAACATTGTTTTTAATTTATATAAAACAAGTAAGGAAGTCTAAGTTCGGGTGAAACCGAATATTACATACCCAGCTGTGCACATAAAGTGGGCGTGATCGTTCACCGATTTTTCTTATTTTCTGTGGTAGTACTCTACATAAACATAACATGCCTGGTACCTAGTTTCGTAAATCTATCTCACACCGTTCTGAAGTTGTTAGCAGTCGAATTTAAAAATTGCTTGACTCATAAGTGGGCGGTGCCACGCCCACTTTCCAAAATTTTGAAAAAATTATGTAAAGAATATGAAAGTTGATGTATGTACCAAATTATATTATTATAGCGAAATCAGTTAATTAGATATGGACTTTTCAATATTTCCACCTCCTTTCAATATAACTTTTATGAAAAAGTAGGCGTGGTCGCGAAGCGATTTCGTTTATTTTCTATAGCTGAATTTAGCACAACAATAGTATGTCCTCTACGAAATTTCGTTATACTAGCATAAACTGTTCTGAAGTTATTAAGAGTCAAAATTTTAAAATTTCTTCAAATATACGTGGGCGGTACCACGCCCCCTTTTCAAAATTTTTTATAAAATCGACCTTAGAACATCTAAATCAATACATATTGCAAATTTTATCATTGTAGCTGCTTCTAATATTGAATTAACCTATTTTATACGTTTTTCGAAATGTTCGATATCGAAAAAGGGGCGTGGTTATGGTCCGATTTTACACATTTTCAATTGCAATCTATTCTGAACCCAAATAAGTACGCATGCCAAATTTGGTGAAGATATCTCAATATTTGCTCAAGTTATCGTGTTAACGGACAGACGGACGGACGGACGGACGGACGTACATGGCTCAATCAAATTTTTTTTCGATCCTGATCATATTGATATATGGAAGTCTATATCTATCTCGATTCCTTTATACCTGTACAACCAACCGTTATCCTAACAAAGTTATAATACCCTGTGTACAAGTACAGCTGGGTATAAATAAAAAAACTAATGGCGGCGATATACCCACAGGTTATCATAAACTCTAACGAGATTTTTGCCGAGCTTCTCTTTCCAAGTTGTGGTGTGTTGCTTTTGAGTTTTTCCTACAAGTTGGCGGGACCTACAGTTTTTTGCCGACTGCGAACGGCACTTGCAAAGCAAATGAATTTTTGCTGAGAAGCTTCCCATGGCAGAAATACACCCGGAGAGTTTGCCAAACTACCGCCGAGGGGCGACCCCGTTTAGAAAAATTCTTTTTCTAAATAATTTTTGATGTTACTTTTGCCGGGCATCGAATCGCCACGACTTGGTGTAGAAGGCCGAACACTTAACCGCTACACCACGGCGGCCGCCAAATTAATTTATAAGGTTTCTGTTATAAATTTCGCTATATTTTGAAAGAAACAACTTTCCATTGTGGCTATATTTCTCCGCACATTAGTGTAGATACCTGCCAATAAATGTAAATTTATGTTGACTTATATACAACGGGTCCAGTCTAGCTCCATCACGTTGGAACCCGCTTTGAAAAAATTCAAATTTTTTTTGCACTTTCGTCAACTACAAACGACGAGATTGATTGTAGTGAAACTCATTTTTTTGTAGTTCTTATAGTTACTCCGAAAATATAATACATTGTGCAGAAACCAAGCAAACTAAGAAAATTTGAGTTTTTTTTGTTAAAATATGTTTTAAATCGTTTGTAGTTTTTTATACGAAAAAAAAATTTTTTTTTGCTCCAAAGGTTTCGGAGATATGGCCTAATGCACATCACGCTAGAACCCGCTTTGAAAAAACTCAAACTTTTTTTGCATTTTTGTGAACTACAAACGATGAGATTGATTGTAGTGAAATTCATTTTTTTTTTGCTCCAAAGGTTTCGGAGATATCGAAAACGCATGTTAAAAAATGGCAGAATTCAGCAATTTGAAAGCACTAAAAGTACTTTTCCTACAACTACAAACGACAAAATTGATTGTAGTGAAATTTTTTTTTTGTAGCTTTTATAGTTACTCCGAAAATACAATATATTGTGCAGAAACCAAGCAAATGAAGTAAATTTTGTTTTTTTTTTTGTTGAAATATGTTTTAAATCGTTTGTAGTTTTTTATCCGAAAAAAAATTTTTTTTTTGCTCCGAAGGTTTCGGAGTGATCGAAAACGCATGTTAAAAAAGGCAGAATTCAGCAATTTGAAAGCACTAAAAGTAATTTTCCTACAACTACAAACGACAAAATTGATTGTAGTGAAATTTTTTTTTTGTAGCTTTTATAGTTACTCCGTAAATACAATATATTGTGCAGAAACCAAGCAAATGAAGTAAATTTTGGTTTTTTTTTGTTGAAATATGTTTTAAATCGTTTGTAGTTTTTTATCCGAAAAAAATTTTTTTTTTGCTCCGAAGGTTTCGGAGTAATCGAGAACGCATGTCAAAAAAAGGCAGAATTCAGCAATTTGAAAGCAATAAAAGTACTTTTCCTACAACTACAAACGACAAAATTGATTGAAGTGAAATTTTTTTTTTGTAGCTTTTATAGTTACTCCGAAAATACAATATATTGTGCAGAAACCAAGCAAATGAAGTAAATTTTGGTTTTTTTTGTTGAAATATGTTTTAAATCGTTTGTAGTTTTTTATCAGAAAAAAAATTTTTTTTTTGCTCCGAAGGTTTCGGAGTAATCGAGAACGCATGTCAAAAAAAGGCAGAATTCAGCAATTTGAAAGCACTAAAAGTACTTTTCCTACAACTACAAACGACAAAATTGATTGTAGTGAAATTTTTTTTTTTGTAGCTTTTATAGTTACTCCGAAAATACATTATATTGTGCAGAAACCAAGCAAATGAAGTAAATTTTGGTTTTTTTTTGTTGAAATATGTTTTAAATCGTTTGTAGTTTTTTATCCGAAAAAAAAATTTTTTTTTTGCTCCGAAGGTTTCGGAGTAATCGAGAACGCATGTCAAAAAAAGGCAGAATTCAGCAATTTGAAAGCACTAAAAGTACTTTTCCTACAACTACAAACGACAAAATTGATTGAAGTGAAATTTTTTTTTGTAGCTTTTATAGTTACTCCGAAAATACAATATATTGTGCAGAAACCAAGCAAATGAAGTAAATTTTGGTTTTTTTTTGTTGAAATATGTTTTAAATCGTTTGTAGTTTTTTATCCGAAAAAAAATTTTTTTTTTGCTCCGAAGGTTTCGGAGTGATCGAAAACGCATGTTAAAAAAAGGCAGAATTCAGCAATTTGAAAGCATTAAAAGTACTTTTCCTACAACTACAAACGACAAAATTGATTGTAGTGAAATTTTTTTTTTTTTTTAGCTTTTATAGTTACTCCGAAAATACATTATATTGTGCAGAAACCAAGCAAATGAAGTAAATTTTGGTTTTTTTTTGTTGAAATATGTTTTAAATCGTTTGTAGTTTTTTATCCGAAAAAAATTTTTTTTTTTGCTCCGAAGGTTTCGGAGTAAACGAGAACGCATGTCAAAAAAAGGCAGAATTCAGCAATTTGAAAACACTAAAAGTACTTTTCCTACAACTACAAACGACAAAATTGATTGAAGTGAAATTTTTTTTTGTAGCTTTTATAGTTACTCCGAAAATACAATATATTGTGCAGAAACCAAGCAAATGAAGTAAATTTTGGTTTTTTTTTGTTGAAATATGTTTTAAATCGTTTGTAGTTTTTTATCCGAAAAAAAATTTTTTTTTTGCTCCGAAGGTTTCGGAGTGATCGAAAACGCATGTTAAAAAAAGGCAGAATTCAGCAATTTGAAAGCACTAAAAGTACTTTTCCTACAACTACAAACGACAAAATTGATTGTAGTGAAATTTTTTTTTTGTAGCTTTTATAGTTACTCCGATAATACATTATATTGTGCAGAAACCAAGCAAATGAAGTAAATTTTGGTTTTTTTTTTTGTTGAAATATGTTTTAAATCGTTTGTAGTTTTTTATCCGAAAAAAATCTTTTTTTTTGCTCCGAAGGTTTCGGAGTAATCGAGAACGCATGTCAAAAAAGGCAGAATTTAGCAATTTGAAAGCACTAAAAGTACTTTTCCTACAACTACAAACGACAAAATTGATTGAAGTGAAATTTTTTTTTGTAGCTTTTATAGTTACTCCGAAAATACAATATATTGTGCAGAAACCAAGCAAATGAAGTAAATTTTGGTTTTTTTTTGTTGAAATATGTTTTAAATCGTTTGTAGTTTTTTATCCGAAAAAAAATTTTTTTTTTGCTCCGAAGGTTTCGGAGTGATCGAAAACGCATGTTAAAAAAAGGCAGAATTCAGCAATTTGAAAGCACTAAAAGTACTTTTCCTACAACTACAAACGACAAAATTGATTGTAGTGAAATTTTTTTTTTGTAGCTTTTATAGTTACTCCGAAAATACATTATATTGTGCAGAAACCAAGCAAATGAAGTAAATTTTGGTTTTTTTTTGTTGAAATATGTTTTAAATCGTTTGTAGTTTTTTATCCGAAAAAAATTTTTTTTTTTGCTCCGAAGGTTTCGGAGTAATCGAGAACGCATGTCAAAAAAAGGCAGAATTCAGCAATTTGAAAGCACTAAAAGTACTTTTCCTACAACTACAAACGACAAAATTGATTGAAGTGAAATTTTTTTTTTGTAGCTTTATAGTTACTCCGAAAATACAATATATTGTGTAGAAACCAAGCAAATGAAGTAAGTTTTGGTTTTTTTTGTTGAGATATGTTTTAAATCGTTTGTAGTTTTTTATCCGAAAAAAAATTTTTTTTTTTGCTCCGAAGGTTTGGCGGCCGCCGTGGTGTAGCGGTTAAGTGTTCGGCCTTCTACACCAAGTCGTGGCGGTTCGATGCCCGGCAAAAGTAACATCAAAAATTATTTAGAAAAACAATTTTTCTAAACGGGGTCGCCCCTCGGCACTAGTTTGGCAAACTCTCCGGGTGTATTTCTGCCATGAGAAGCTTCTCAGCAAAAAATTCATTTGCTTTGCAAGTGCCGTTCGGAGTCGGCAAAAAACTGTAGGTCCCGCCAACTTGTAGGAAAACCTCAAAAAGCAACACACCACAAGTTGGAAAGAGAAGCTCGGCTAAAAAATCTCGTTAGAGGTTATGATAACCTGTTGGTATATCGCCGCCATTAGTTTTTTTTTTTTTTTTTTTTTTTTTTTTTCTTATATGGAAAAAAGACAGAACACTGACTAGTTGGGCCGGGTGCACCAACTAGTTGTAAAGTAGTTTTCAACTAGTTGCTTTCGCTGCAGGGACATTATATTGTGCAGAAACCAAGCAAATGAAGTAAATTTTGGTTTTTTTTTGTTGAAATATGTTTTAAATCGTTTGTAGTTTTTTATCCGAAAAAAAATTTTTTTTTTGCTCCGAAGGTTTCGGAGTAATCGAGAACGCATGTCAAAAAAAGGCAGAATTCAGCAATTTGAAAGCACTAAAAGTACTCTTCCTACAACTACAAACGACAAAATTGATTGAAGTGAAATTTTTTTTTTTGTAGCTTTTATAGTTACTCCGAAAATACAATATATTGTGCAGAAACCAAGCAAATGAAGTAAATTTTGGTTTTTTTTTGTTGAAATATGTTTTAAATCGTTTGTAGTTTTTTATACGAAAAAAAAATTTGCTCCAAAGGTTTCGGAGATATGGCCTAATGCACATCACGCTGGAACCCGCTTTGAAAAAACTCAAACTTTTTTTGCATTTTTGTGAACTACAAACGATGAGATTGATTGTAGTGAAATTCATTTTTTTTTTTGCTCCAAAGGTTTCGGAGATATCGAAAACGCATGTTAAAAAAGGCAGAATTCAGCAATTTGAAAGCACTAAAAGTACTTTTCCTACAACTACAAACGACAAAATTGATTGTAGTGAAATTTTTTTTTTTGTAGCTTTTATAGTTACTCCGAAAATACAATATATTGTGCAAAAACCAAGCAAATGAAGTAAATTTGGTTTTTTTTTGTTGAAATATGTTTTAAATCGTTTGTAGTTTTTTATCCGAAAAAAAATTTTTTTTTGCTCCGAAGGTTTCGGAGTGATCGAAAACGCATGTTAAAAAAAGGCAGAATTCAGCAATTTGAAAGCACTAAAAGTAATTTTCCTACAACTACAAACGACAAAATTGATTGTAGTGAAATTTTTTTTTTGTAGCTTTTATAGTTACTCCGAAAATACAATATATTGTGCAGAAACCAAGCAAATGAAGTAAATTTTGGTTTTTTTTTGTTGAAATATGTTTTAAATCGTTTGTAGTTTTTTATCCGAAAAAAATTTTTTTTTTGCTCCGAAGGTTTCGGAGTAATCGAGAACGCATGTCAAAAAAAGGCAGAATTCAGCAATTTGAAAGCACTAAAAGTACTTTTCCTACAACTACAAACGACAAAATTGATTGAAGTGAAATTTTTTTTTTGTAGCTTTTATAGTTACTCCGAAAATACAATATATTGTGCAGAAACCAAGCAAATGAAGTAAATTTTGGTTTTTTTTTGTTGAAATATTTTTTAAATCGTTTGTAGTTTTTTATCCGAAAAAAAATTTTTTTTTTGCTCCGAAGGTTTCGGAGTAATCGAGAACGCATGTCAAAAAAAGGCAGAATTCAGCAATTTGAAAGCACTAAAAGTACTTTTCCTACAACTACAAACGACAAAATTGATTGAAGTGAAATTTTTTTTTTGTAGCTTTTATAGTTACTCCGAAAATACAATATATTGTGCAGAAACCAAGCAAATGAAGTAAATTTTGGTTTTTTTTTGTTGAAATATGTTTTAAATCGTTTGTAGTTTTTTATCCGAAAAAAAATTTTTTTTTTGCTCCGAAGGTTTCGGAGTGATCGAGAACGCATGTCAAAAAAAGGCAGAATTCAACAATTTGAAAGCACTAAAAGTACTTTTCCTACAACTACAAACGACAAAATTGATTGTAGTGAAATTTTTTTTTTGTAGCTTTTATAGTTACTCCGAAAATACAATATATTGTGCAGAAACCAAGCAAATGAAGTAAATTTTGGTTTTTTTTTGTTGAAATATGTTTTAAATCGTTTGTAGTTTTTTATCCGAAAAAAATTTTTTTTTTGCTCCGAAGGTTTCGGAGTAATCGAGAACGCATGTCAAAAAAAGGCAGAATTCAGCAATTTGAAAGCACTAAAAGTACTTTTCCTACAACTACAAACGACAAAATTGATTGTAGTGAAATTTTTTTTATGTAGCTTTTATAGTTACTCCGAAAATACAATATATTGTGCAGAAACCAAGCAAATGAAGTAAATTTTGGTTTTTTTTTGTTGAAATATTTTTTAAATCGTTTGTAGTTTTTTATCCGAAAAAAAATTTTTTTTTTGCTCCGAAGGTTTCGGAGTAATCGAGAACGCATGTCAAAAAAAGGCAGAATTCAGCAATTTGAAAGCACTAAAAGTACTTTTCCTACAACTACAAACGACAAAATTGATTGAAGTGAAATTTTTTTTTTGTAGCTTTTATAGTTACTCCGAAAATACAATATATTGTGCAGAAACCAAGCAAATGAAGTAAATTTTGGTTTTTTTTTGTTGAAATATGTTTTAAATCGTTTGTAGTTTTTTATCCGAAAAAAAATTTTTTTTTTGCTCCGAAGGTTTCGAAGTGATCGAAAACGCATGTTAAAAAAAGGCAGAATTCAGCAATTTGAAAGCACTAAAAGTACTTTTCCTACAACTACAAACGACAAAATTGATTGTAGTGAACTTTTTTTTTTTGTAGCTTTTATAGTTACTCCGAAAATACATTATATTGTGCAGAAACCAAGCAAATGAAGTAAATTTTGGTTTTTTTTTGTTGAAATATGTTTTAAATCGTTTGTAGTTTTTTATCCGAAAAAAATTTTTTTTGCTCCGAAGGTTTCGGAGTAATCGAGAACGCATGTCAAAAAAAGGCAGAATTCAGCAATTTGAAAGCACTAAAAGTACTTTTCCTACAACTACAAACGACAAAATTGATTGAAGTGAAATTTTTTTTTGTAGCTTTTATAGTTACTCCGAAAATACAATATATTGTGCAGAAACCAAGCAAATGAAGTAAGTTTTGGTTTTTTTTTGTTGAAATATGTTTTAAATCGTTTGTAGTTTTTTATCCGAAAAACAATTTTTTTTTTGCTCCGAAGGTTTCGGAGTAATCGAGAACGCATGTCAAAAAAGGCAGAATTCAGCAATTTGAAAGCACTAAAAGTACTTTTCCTACAACTACAAACGACAAAATTGATTGAAGTGAAATTTTTTTTTTGTAGCTTTTATAGTTACTCCGAAAATACAATATATTGTGCAGAAACCAAGCAAATGAAGTAAATTTTGGTTTTTTTTTGTTGAAATATGTTTTAAATCGTTTGTAGTTTTTTATCCGAAAAAAAATTTTTTTTTTGCTCCGAAGGTTTCGGAGTAATCGAGAACGCATGTCAAAAAAAGGCAGAATTCAGCAATTTGAAAGCACTAAAAGTACTTTTCCTACAACTACAAACGACAAAATTGATTGAAGTGAAATTTTTTTTTTGTAGCTTTTATAGTTACTCCGAAAATACAATATATTGTGCAGAAACCAAGCAAATGAAGTAAATTTTGGTTTTTTTTTGTTGAAATATGTTTTAAATCGTTTGTAGTTTTTTATCCGAAAAAAAAGGCAGAATTCAGCAATTTGAAAGCACTAAAAGTACTTTTCCTACAACTACAAACGACAAAATTGATTGTAGTGAAATTTTTTTTTTTTGTAGCTTTTATAGTTACTCCGAAAATACATTATATTGTGCAGAAACCAAGCAAATGAAGTAAATTTTGGGTTATTTTTTGTTGAAATATGTTTTAAATCGTTTGTAGTTTTTTATCCGAAAAAAATTTTTTTTTTGCTCCGAAGTTTTCGGAGTAATCGAGAACGCATGTTAAAAAAAGGCAGAATTCAGCAATTTGAAAGCACTAAAAGTACTTTTCCTACAACTACAAACGACAAAATTGATTGTAGTGAAATTTTTTTTTTTGTAGCTTTTATAGTTACTCCGAAAATACATTATATTGTGCAGAAACCAAGCAAATGAAGTAAATTTTGGTTTTTTTTTTGTTGAAATATGTTTTAAATCGTTTGTAGTTTTTTATCCGAAAAAAATTTTTTTTTTGCTCCGAAGGTTTCGGAGTGATCGAAAACGCATGTTAAAAAAAGGCAGAATTCAGCAATTTGAAAGCACTAAAAGTACTTTTCCTACAACTACAAACGACAAAATTGATTGTAGTGAAATTTTTTTTTTTTGTAGCTTTTATAGTTACTCCGAAAATACATTATATTGTGCAGAAACCAAGCAAATGAAGTAAATTTTGGGTTATTTTTTGTTGAAATATGTTTTAAATCGTTTGTAGTTTTTTATCCGAAAAAAATTTTTTTTTTGCTCCGAAGGTTTCGGAGTGATCGAAAACGCATGTTAAAAAAAGGCAGAATTCAGCAATTTGAAAGCACTAAAAGTACTTTTCCTACAACTACAAACGACAAAATTGATTGTAGTGAAATTTTTTTTTTTTGTAGCTTTTATAGTTACTCCGAAAATACATTATATTGTGCAGAAACCAAGCAAATGAAGTAAATTTTGGTTTTTTTTTTGTTGAAATATGTTTTAAATCGTTTGTAGTTTTTTATCCGAAAAAAAATTTTTTTTTTGCTCCGAAGGTTTCGGAGTAATCGAGAACGTATGTCAAAAAAAGGCAGAATTCAGCAATTTGAAAGCACTAAAAGTACTTTTCCTACAACTACAAACGACAAAATTGATTGAAGTGAAATTTTTTTTTTGTAGCTTTTATAGTTACTCCGAAAATACAATATATTGTGCAGAAACCAAGCAAATGAAGTAAATTTTGGTTTTTTTTTGTTGAAATATGTTTTAAATCGTTTGTAGTTTTTTATCCGAAAAAAAATTTTTTTTTTGCTCCGAAGGTTTCGGAGTGATCGAAAACGCATGTTAAAAAAAGGCAGAATTCAGCAATTTGAAAGCACTAAAAGTACTTTTCCTACAACTACAAACGACAAAATTGATTGTAGTGATATTTTTTTTTTTGTAGCTTTTATAGTTACTCCGAAAATACAATATATTGTGCAGAAACCAAGCAAATGAAGTAAATTTTGGTTTTTTTTTGTTGAAATATGTTTTAAATCGTTTGTAGTTTTTTATCCGAAAAAAAATTTTTTTTTTGCTCCGAAGGTTTCGGAGTGATCGAAAACGCATGTTAAAAAAAGGCAGAATTCAGCAATTTGAAAGCACTAAAAGTACTTTTCCTACAACTACAAACGACAAAATTGATTGAAGTGAAATTTTTTTTTTGTAGCTTTTATAGTTACTCCGAAAATACAATATATTGTGCAGAAACCAAGCAAATGAAGTAAATTTTGGTTTTTTTTTGTTGAAATATGTTTTAAATCGTTTGTAGTTTTTTATCCGAAAAAAAATTTTTTTTTTGCTCCGAAGGTTTCGGAGTGATCGAAAACGCATGTTAAAAAAAGGCAGAATTCAGCAATTTGAAAGCACTAAAAGTACTTTTCCTACAACTACAAACGACAAAATTGATTGTAGTGAAATTTTTTTTTTTGTAGCTTTTATAGTTACTCCGAAAATACATTATATTGTGCAGAAACCAAGCAAATGAAGTAAATTTTGGTTTTTTTTTGTTGAAATATGTTTTAAATCGTTTGTAGTTTTTTATCCGAAAAAAATTTTTTTTTTTGCTCCGAAGGTTTCGGAGTAATCGAGAACGCATGTCAAAAAAAGGCAGAATTCAGCAATTTGAAAGCACTAAAAGTACTTTTCCTACAACTACAAACGACAAAATTGATTGAAGTGAAATTTTTTTTTTTGTAGCTTTTATAGTTACTCCGAAAATACAATATATTGTGCAGAAACCAAGCAAATGAAGTAAATTTTGGTTTTTTTTGTTGAAATATGTGGCAGAATTCAGCAATTTGAAAGCACTAAAAGTACTTTTCCTACAACTACAAACGAAAAAATTGATTGAAGTGAAATTTTTTTTTGTAGCTTTTATAGTTACTCCGAAAATACAATATAATGTGCAGAAACCAAGCAAATTAAGTAAATTTTGGTTTTTTTTTGTTGAAATATGTTTTAAATCGTTTGTAGTTTTTTATCCGAAAAAAATTTTTTTTTTTGCTCCGAAGGTTTCGGAGTAATCGAGAACGCATGTCAAAAAAAGGCAGAATTCAGCAATTTGAAAGCACTAAAAGTACTTTTCCTACAACTACAAACGACAAAATTGATTGTAGTGAAATTTTTTTTTTTGTAGCTTTTAAAGTTACTCTGAAAATACATTATATTGTGCAGAAACCAAGCAAATGAAGTAAATTTTGGTTTTTTTTTTGTTGAAATATGTTTTAAATCGTTTGTAGTTTTTTATCCGAAAAAAAATTTTTTTTTTGCTCCGAAGGTTTCGGAGTAATCGAGAACGTATGTCAAAAAAAGGCAGCATTCAGCAATTTGAAAGCACTAAAAGTACTTTTCCTACAACTACAAACGACAAAATTGATTGAAGTGAAATTTTTTTTTTGTAGCTTTTATAGTTACTCCGAAAATACAATATATTGTGCAGAAACCAAGCAAATGAAGTAAATTTTGGTTTTTTTTTTGTTGAAATATGTTTTAAATCGTTTGTAGTTTTTTATCCGAAAAAAAATTTTTTTTTTGCTCCGAAGGTTTCGGAGTGATCGAAAACGCATGTCAAAAAAAGGCAGAATTCAGCAATTTGAAAGCACTAAAAGTACTTTTCCTACAACTACAAACGACAAAATTGATTGAAGTGAAATTTTTTTTTTGTAGCTTTTATAGTTACTCCGAAAATACAATATATTGTGCAGAAACCAAGCAAATGAAGTAAATTTTGGTTTTTTTTTGTTGAAATATGTTTTAAATCGTTTGTAGTTTTTTATCCGAAAAAAAATTTTTTTTTTGCTCCGAAGGTTTCGGAGTAATCGAGAACGCATGTCAAAAAAAGGCAGAATTCAGCAATTTGAAAGCACTAAAAGTACTTTTCCTACAACTACAAACGACAAAATTGATTGAAGTGAAATTTTTTTTTTGTAGCTTTTATAGTTACTCCGAAAATACAATATATTGTGCAGAAACCAAGCAAATGAAGTAAATTTTGGTTTTTTTTGTTGAAATATGTTTTAAATCGTTTGTAGTTTTTTATCCGAAAAAAAATTTTTTTTTTGCTCCGAAGGTTTCGGAGTAATCGAGAACGCATGTCAAAAAAAGGCAGAATTCAGCAATTTGAAAGCACTAAAAGTACTTTTCCTACAACTACAAACGACAAAATTGATTGAAGTGAAATTTTTTTTTTGTAGCTTTTATAGTTACTCCGAAAATACAATATATTGTGCAGAAACCAAGCAAATGAAGTAAATTTTGGTTTTTTTTTGTTGAAATATGTTTTAAATCGTTTGTAGTTTTTTATCCGAAAAAAAAGGCAGAATTCAGCAATTTGAAAGCACTAAAAGTACTTTTCCTACAACTACAAACGACAAAATTGATTGTAGTGAAATTTTATTTTTTGTAGCTTTTATAGTTACTCCGAAAATACATTATATTGTGCAGAAACCAAGCAAATGAAGTAAATTTTGGGTTTTTTTTTGTTGAAATATGTTTTAAATCGTTTGTAGTTTTTTATCCGAAAAAAATTTTTTTTTTTGCTCCGAAGTTTTCGGAGTAATCGAGAACGCATGTCAAAAAAAGGCAGAATTCAGCAATTTGAAAGCACTAAAAGTACTTTTCCTACAACTACAAACGACAAAATTGATTGAAGTGAAATTTTTTTTTGTAGCTTTTATAGTTACTCCGAAAATACAATATATTGTGCAGAAACCAAGCAAATGAAGTAAATTTTGGTTTTTTTTTGTTGAAATATGTTTTAAATCGTTTGTAGTTTTTTATCCGAAAAAAAATTTTTTTTTTGCTCCGAAGGTTTCGGAGTGATCGAAAACGCATGTTAAAAAAAGGCAGAATTCAGCAATTTGAAAGCACTAAAAGTACTTTTCCTACAACTACAAACGACAAAATTGATTGTAGTGAAATTTTTTTTTTTGTAGCTTTTATAGTTACTCCGAAAATACATTATATTGTGCAGAAACCAAGCAAATGAAGTAAATTTTGGTTTTTTTTTTGTTGAAATATGTTTTAAATCGTTTGTAGTTTTTTATCCGAAAAAAAATTTTTTTTTTGCTCCGAAGGTTTCGGAGTAATCGAGAACGTATGTCAAAAAAAGGCAGAATTCAGCAATTTGAAAGCACTAAAAGTACTTTTCCTACAACTACAAACGACAAAATTGATTGAAGTGAAATTTTTTTTTTGTAGCTTTTATAGTTACTCCGAAAATACAATATATTGTGCAGAAACCAAGCAAATGAAGTAAATTTTGGTTTTTTTTTGTTGAAATATGTTTTAAATCGTTTGTACTTTTTTATCCGAAAAAAAAATTTTTTTTTGCTCCGAAGGTTTCGGAGTGATCGAAAACGCAAGTTAAAAAAAGGCAGAATTCAGCAATTTGAAAGCACTAAAAGTACTTTTCCTACAACTACAAACGACAAAATTGATTGTAGTGATATTTTTTTTTTTGTAGCTTTTATAGTTACTCCGAAAATACAATATATTGTGCAGAAACCAAGCAAATGAAGTAAATTTTGGTTTTTTTTGTTGAAATATGTTTTAAATCGTTTGTAGTTTTTTATCCGAAAAAAAATTTTTTTTTTGCTCCGAAGGTTTCGGAGTGATCGAAAACGCATGTTAAAAAAAGGCAGAATTCAGCAATTTGAAAGCACTAAAAGTACTTTTCCTACAACTACAAACGACAAAATTGATTGAAGTGAAATTTTTTTTTGTAGCTTTTATAGTTACTCCGAAAATACAATATATTGTGCAGAAACCAAGCAAATGAAGTAAATTTTGGTTTTTTTTTGTTGAAATATGTTTTAAATCGTTTGTAGTTTTTTATCCGAAAAAAAATTTTTTTTTTGCTCCGAAGGTTTCGGAGTGATCGAAAACGCATGTTAAAAAAAGGCAGAATTCAGCAATTTGAACGCACTAAAAGTACTTTTCCTACAACTACAAACGACAAAATTGATTGTAGTGAATTTTTTTTTTTTGTAGCTTTTATAGTTACTCCGAAAATACATTATATTGTGCAGAAACCAAGCAAATGAAGTAAATTTTGGTTTTTTTTTGTTGAAATATGTTTTAAATCGTTTGTAGTTTTTTATCCGAAAAAAATTTTTTTTTTTTTGCTCCGAAGGTTTCGGAGTAATCGAGAACGCATGTCAAAAAAAGGCAGAATTCAGCAATTTGAAAGCACTAAAAGTACTTTTCCTACAACTACAAACGACAAAATTGATTGAAGTGAAATTTTTTTTTTTGTAGCTTTTATAGTTACTCCGAAAATACAATATATTGTGCAGAAACCAAGCAAATGAAGTAAATTTTGGTTTTTTTTGTTGAAATATGTGGCAGAATTCAGCAATTTGAAAGCACTAAAAGTACTTTTCCTACAACTACAAACGAAAAAATTGATTGAAGTGAAATTTTTTTTTTGTAGCTTTTATAGTTACTCCGAAAATACAATATATTGTGCAGAAACCAAGCAAATGAAGTAAATTTTGGTTTTTTTTTGTTGAAATATGTTTTAAATCGTTTGTAGTTTTTTATCCGAAAAAAATTTTTTTTTTTGCTCCGAAGGTTTCGGAGTAATCGAGAACGCATGTCAAGAAAAGGCAGAATTCAGCAATTTGAAAGCACTAAAAGTACTTTTCCTACAACTACAAACGACAAAATTGATTGAAGTGAAATATTTTTTTTGTAGCTTTTATAGTTACTCCGAAAATACAATATAATGTGCAGAAACCAAGCAAATGAAGTAAATTTTGGTTTTTTTTTTGTTGAAATATGTTTTAAATCGTTTGTAGTTTTTTATCCGAAAAAAAATTTTTTTTTTGCTCCGAAGGTTTCGGAGTGATCGAAAACGCATGTTAAAAAAAGGCAGAATTCAGCAATTTGAAAGCACTAAAAGTACTTTTCCTACAACTACAAACGACAAAATTGATTGTAGTGAAATTTTTTTTTTGTAGCTTTTATAGTTACTCTGAAAATACATTATATTGTGCAGAAACCAAGCAAATGAAGTAAATTTTGGTTTTTTTTTGTTGAAATATGTTTTAAATCGTTTGTAGTTTTTTATCCGAAAAAAAATTTTTTTTTTGCTCCGAAGGTTTCGGAGTAATCGAGAACGTATGTCAAAAAAAGGCAGCATTCAGCAATTTGAAAGCACTAAAAGTACTTTTCCTACAACTACAAACGACAAAATTGATTGAAGTGAAATTTTTTTTTTGTAGCTTTTATAGTTACTCCGAAAATACAATATATTGTGCAGAAACCAAGCAAATGAAGTAAATTTTGGTTTTTTTTTTGTTGAAATATGTTTTAAATCGTTTGTAGTTTTTTATCCGAAAAAAAAATTTTTTTTTTGCTCCGAAGGTTTCGGAGTGATCGAAAACGCATGTTAAAAAAAGGCAGAATTCAGCAATTTGAAAGCACTAAAAGTACTTTTCCTACAACTACAAACGACAAAATTGATTGTAGTGAAATTTTTTTTTTTGTAGCTTTTATAGTTACTCCGAAAATACATTATATTGTGCAGAAACCAAGCAAATGAAGTAAATTTTGGTTTTTTTTGTTGAAATATGTTTTAAATCGTTTGTAGTTTTTTATCCGAAAAAAAATTTTTTTTTTGCTCCGAAGGTTTCGGAGTAATCGAGAACGCATGTCAAAAAAAGGCAGAATTCAGCAATTTGAAAGCACTAAAAGTACTTTTCCTACAACTACAAACGACAAAATTGATTGAAGTGAAATTTTTTTTTTGTAGCTTTTATAGTTACTCCGAAAATACAATATATTGTGCAGAAACCAAGCAAATG